>LUCH01000456.1:166186-205211 GCA_013368495.1 Paragonimus heterotremus
ATATATATATATATATATATATATATATATATATATATATATATATATATTCAACTGCTGCAACCAGCTTGGTGTTTCAAGTTTCACGTATTCTGCAACTCATCAAGACAGGCAAGAAGTAGGATACGTCTTGCAGATGCGTGTAATTAGTCTGCATCATAAATTGGAATTTCAACCAACAATACGTATAAATGACTTCAGACACATATGTAGAAAACACCAGAGCTCAATGGACATTGGTACTTGACCACTGCTCCCAGCTGTAGAATTGCAACCAATGAATCCCTCGACTCACAGGAATTTACGTGCACCCTACTACGGTCATTACTGAACTCTCTTACCTAATGTCACTTCCAGCAGAAGTACGATGATAGTTCAGCAATTATTACACAGCAGTGGTCGAAGAAATTGACTGGTACACGTTGAAAACTATTCGCAGTTGATCGGGTGGATTGTTCAACCAGCTCGCTTCGAGCGGAAGCAACAGACCACCCGAATGCCGATCTCATTTTTATTCATAAATAATACATATCGTCGATGGCAAATTTCCTGATGTGTAGTATGCTGAGCCAGCGTAGTGACCACTACCTCATCAGAACGGATCACTCCCAACTGTTTACCTGAATTGTTGGAATCTGCGATCAAATGAGCAATGCTCAAATTATATTTATCACAGTGCGCAGCCATTTATAATAAGCAAAGGAAATCAGTGAGTTCAACTTGAATACGAGGTCCTGACCGCGGGGTTATATGTTACAGCTAACAGGTACTGTGCCTCTTATTAAGTCAGTTTGATTACCTGGGATTTATTCGCGGACGATCGCAGTGGAATGCTTATCGATGGTGAACTGAGTTCAGGCGAGGTAGATGAAGTAGTGGTCAACCCGTCCACGTCACAAATACGAGGATCGGAGTTTCACCAAGAGCTCGTTTAAAAATGTACACCACTCATGACGAGCTCTAATCTGAGTCTGATGCTTGTTCCAGACAATCTACCTCAAACTGAGGAAAGGTTTAACCAAGAGTCAATGGGGTTCATATTGCAACAGTCTGTCGTACAACAAAAAAGCTAGAATGTTAATGCTTCGATTAAAGAAAAAATAGAGAACAATGACGTTCACATTCAACACATATTGAAGTTAACTCTGCATGTTATAAACATGATTACCTTCGTTAGTTGAAGTTACAGCCATGTTCTTTAGTACGTTTGTCGGTATATTCGCGGTTGAGACATTTACTGCATTCAAACCGGATGAAGTGGCGAACGTGGACGAGGTAGGCGTCAAAGTTAATGCACCAGCGCTAGCCAGTGCAGCGGGTAATAGCATTGTGGTACTACAATCTTGCGTGCCGACGAACGAGGTCGATCCTAGCGGTGGTGGTGGAGGCGGTAGGAGAGTCGCAGAAACAGCATTAAGGGAGAGTAACGGATTGCTAGTAGGATTAGTATGGGGATAGGCTACCGTGGCGAGAGACGCAGGGCTCACTGAAGTAGTGGACTGTAGAGTAGATATGCTATTGTTGGTGGTGGCTGTGGTGACTGAACCTGGAGATCCGGACAGATGGGTAATTGGGGTAGTGGATGCCAGAGAAGTTGCAACTGAGACCGACCCACCATTGGCCATTGCAGCCATGATCGCTTGTAGTTGAGACCAACTGACTAACTGAGGTTGCTGAGTAACTATGGTAGAAGCGCCTGTGATCTGGCCAAGCGAATTAGTTGATCGTGTAGTGACGAACTCATCATTATTCTCGCTAACCACTGGGGCCGACGATGTTTCAAGCGTTTGGGTTGGGAACGGGAGCAAAATGGAGGGTGGGCCTGCTAGGGTTCCCTTCACGATGGCATTACTAGCTGCGCTGTCAAGTTCACATACAGAAAATGAGGTTTTTGGTGTAGCGGAATTGAATCCTGCTAACGCCGTGGTAAAATCGCTCGAATTGTTCAAATTAGCTTGGGAAACTGAAGTAGCGTTGGCAGCCAAACAATGAACTAAACTCGAATTAGAACCGATAACTGATAGTTGGTCGATAGGCGGATTCGTGCGGTATCTAAGACCCCCTTTGACGACCGCGCTAAGTGCCTCAACAACAGAGTTCATGTTTGTCGCGTCGGATTTCAGTGGTACGGTGAACATGGATTTGGTCTCTACGACTTCCGTTTTTTTCACGCACGAAGATGGCGCTATTGAGCGGATTGTCTCACCCTTTTCCCTGGTCACACATGTTCCGTCCGTCGAAGGTGTGTTCGGTGAACCCAACGGAATAAATCCGGATCGCACCTAGGAATCAAATGACATGTAATAAAGTCCGTTACAAAGTGAGCATAGATTAACTGTTTTTATCAAATGCAAATCGAATCAGGTTTCGCTTTATGTGTTCATCACATGGGCTAGGATATCTGCTAGGTTAATATCCACAGAGAATGAAAAATTGACATACCTGTAGAAGAATAAATACCTCACAACAGTTCAAGTTGCCACAACCAGACTGACCAAAGGGGCACTACACCAACAAGTGTCGATAAGCACGCATGATGCCTACTCGCCCAGTGACCAATAAATGTACTTTAACAAATGAATCCGTTACACACCCGGATAAGTGCTACATGTTATCACGTGTCAACTCACAGCCGGACAGTCGTTAGCTCAAGTAAAAATGTGCTGCTGTGTCGATCTCCAGGTTCTTCGTTTACATGTGATCCGACGTCAAATCTTCAGCGTTTGTACTCACTCACAAGCGTTCCTGTACAAGATTAAACATGATTTGAGCGCATGACATCTATCATTTAGCTCGTTGCCATGACCACGGTTGGCGGGATAGAGGGCATACCACCAATGCAAGGGGGTGGGTTGGAGTAGGGGGTCATAGACTCAGGTGTGAGGACCGATTTAAGAGCTGAGACGTTGCCCGTGGAACGACTTCACAGTCAATTCGTCAATGCGGGCACCTGGCGCCATAAAAGTACCTTATTCGTTTCTGTTGAACTACCCCTCACCCCACTGACCGCCTGGTCATCCGTTGATGACCCAGGTGTGTAAAGTGAAAATTGAAGGTAGACTAAGAAACATACAGTATTCTGTTTCTGAGCCAACTATCCATAGCCCACTCAGTGTACTACGCGCCTATAAACCAAGTGCAAACAGATCGACTGCATGTGCGGGGCTTAGCGGTGGGCCTGGATTCAGTGGTTCGAATGGTTCACGCAGAAAATTTTCAAGGAGGGGATAGTGGATTTATTCGAACTGCATCCAGGGTGAAAGCAAATCACACTTGTGCTCTTTGCGTTGATTACCCAGGATTGCGATAAGGTATTTTATTGTTGATATGTTCTCCGCTTCGAAGATTCTCTCTAAATTCTTAGTCTAGTCCAAAATAATGGACCAAATTGTTACCCAACAGGTCCCCCCCACAACACTTCAGACAAAATTTACTTGAATGTGGCGTGGTATGTCCAGCAGCTGTAAATACTTATCATTATCGATCTAGTCGACAATGTTCGGAGAGTTTTCCAAGTATTCTTTCTGTTACTGCTTTCAGACAAAACTCCGCTCTAAATAACTGACAATTGCTCACCCAAGGGTAGGTAGTTACTCGTTAATCTTCCACGGTAGTATGTCATATTCGAAATTAGCACTTATGGTTGTACATGGCATACGCAACTGTCATCGTGACAGAGTGAGAAATGGAATGATTATTTCGATTTGTGACGGTTTGAATACTAGTCTTTAGAACAATTTTAACGAATGACTAAACGCTGAGACAACAGTAACGTTTTAGGGCTGGGACAATTATGAGTGATTTAAGTTAACCTTAAACTGACCTAACAAGTCCGTTTATCTTAGTGGACTTTTTTCCGAATTACGTCTGTTCAAGCTGTATGTGAACAGCTGCCTAATACTAAAAATAGCACCCATGTCCGACAGTGTAGGATTGATCGGAAATGATCTTGCGTATTAACAGCTTCTCACAATTCCACCGCGCACCACGTGTATTCGTTCACGGTTAACCCAAGTTGCAGAACATGGTATTCCATCCGTAACAGGAGGACCAGATGAAGAACACTGAAGTGTTCCACGGGTGATGGTGACGCATACCTCCCGTAAGTGCGCCTTACATGTGTGAGAGTGCGAGTGCTTGCCAGGCTGTAGGAGAATGCTTACATTGCGATCGAACGATTCGGTACTCTACCCTAAACAGCCTGGCAACCTGGGAGCTGAGATGCACACAGGCACAACGATACACACCGAGATGTTCGCAGATATGAGCGCATGGGTGCGTATGCGTGTGTATGTTTGAATGTCTGCTGACGGCAACAGGCAGGTAGGCACACAAGGCGATGATGCACTGGCATAGTAGGAATGTGGCAGCACTGGCTACACGGTTGCTCTGTTCCTGTGCCACGTGAATCGGAATGATCAAATGGTTTCTTCCTTGGGCAGGATGGGGGAAAATTGTGCGCACACTGGGTGCTGCACGTTGCTTATGCGCTCACCTTCCACTGGTCCAGGCAGCTTTGACCGAGTAGTCAAGGGAAGCAGAACATGGCGGCTACAAGCGCATATACACCACACGTATCCGCACAGACACCCTTACACACGTACCAAGGCCTGGTGCCATTGGTCTCAAATGTAAACTGACTGCCCGAGGCCAGAAGCGCATGCATACACACACGGACGTACACACCCTATGCACGGGTGCGTTTTCGTCCCCGCAACTTGCACTCACATCACAGTTCAGGTTGCTCCGTATATTTCCCTAAAACTCTACCGTGCATGTGTGTACGTGGAAAAAGCAAGGTAACTCGCAGAGTGCAAGTAAACATAAGATGATGAGGTCTGATTGTGCGGCGTTCCCGGGCGCATGCATGCTTTATCTGTTGGACGAGTCTGAGATACGTAGCTAGGGGTATTGTGCATGGTCAGGTAACCAACATGCACTCGCACTCGCGACGGGACAGGCGCACCGCAAACAACTGGCACAAGCAACATATGGATCTGCGCATCGGTGGAGAAAAAACGCGCCTCATCATCCCAAAGATCCCACGTTTTTCGTTGTTAGTGTTGAAGGAAAGTGCAATATTACACCAAAAGAAGGGCGTAAGTGCGCGAGTTGTGTGTGTGTGTGTGTGTGTGTGTGTGCGTACGCCCAGTTAGCATATCACGTCAGTACTTCCCATCCACTGTGCACGTACGTCCGAATACGTGGTTGAGTGCAGTGGCACGGAAATAAACCAACCGGGAGGCCAACAATACAATCGTTATGGTTAAGAGTGGTGACTGAATCACCTTTTCCGAGTGTCGGTTACTGAGACGCATAAAAGCATGTGCTGTTTAGTATTGGAATAGCCATGTTGACAGACTCTTCTGTATCAACGATTCGTCACACTGAACAGTCAATTTTGTTTTGGATGTGAGCTCAACCACCAAGTGAGACATACGTGAAGATTACTGCTTTGGAAAGTGTAATCCTCAACTAAGTACATACTTTGGTCTGTTTTCACGAACTCTTAGCGGTGCTGGCCTTCGTCGGATGAACCACTAAACCGACTGCTGACAGAACCGTGTAGAAATTCGCACTGTCTATCGGTCTGTAAGGACAGTACTCCCAGAGTAGATCAGTTTCATTTTAGTGGCCAGGTTTCTCATCTCTGAATAGTTTTCATATACGACTTTTACGTTACATTGGTACTATTACGTCACAAGTGAACCTGATGATGTCAGGTTATACAGAAAAACCGCAGTATGTGATAATACTGGGAATCGAAATGAAAAGTAAACTGGTAAGTTGTTGCCACTCAGATACATTGAAACTCACCGACAAGTAAGATTATAACATCGGGCAGCAGTATTCACGAATATTATGCCATAGTGAGCTTCTTATGGGAATAAATATAGACCATGAGAAAACCTAGAATACGTGTGTCAGGTCGATCAACTCTAGTGACCAGATTGATTTCAATCAGTTATATCAGTATATAGAGGCGCAGACTTCTTCAAACTCGACAACTTAGTTACACGTTCACAGGGCGTGTGCACGCACATGGGTGGATACACACATTATGTTTGTTTGTATGCATGTGGGCAATTGCATAAATGAAACCAAAAATGTTAACAGTCCAACCTTCGGTTACAAAGCAGAAGTGCACAAAAGGTATCCGTAACAGTAGAAGCCTTGAAATGTCAAATTTGAGGTCTGAAAACCGCGTACTTGTCGGCTGGACTGTGGATGGTGCGCATATTAGGGATGTAAGAGGACGAGCAAGGACGTAGATGAATGCGTAGTAAACCGTTAATAGGAAACTGTGTTCAGATCCACTCTTTCGCACTATTTGTGAGGGAAGTGGGCGAGAAGTGCCATGCGGACAGACACAAGGAGTGAGGTAGGCAAAACAGATAGACAACGGACACGTAGTCAGGTTGCTCATAGGCGAACACCTAACTCGACAGAGAAGAGCGAAACCTATGTTCTCGGCAGCAGCGGATACGAGTCAAGTTACTCGCTGTCAACGCGACGGACTGCTCGATCGAAATCGCCAGCACACACACACACACACATATGCACAACGGGGAGATAGATACAAATTCATGGTCAGTACGATATGTGGATGCACAACGTCCTAAAACATCCGTCAGTGTGTGTGTATGTATGTGCGACAACCAACCCTAGCACCCAAGACGCCGCTCATATTGGGCTCGGAACTTGGGCAAATGGGCACATGGTTGTCACGCTGTGCCTCGTGGTCAATGTGGGTGCAAGCGCGCCAGACGGCACACATCGACGCGCACAGTTGCACTCTGCCATGCGCGTACTGTACTAATCTACCTAGTCCAGCTTCAGACAATCGGCACTGTGTGAGATACACGTGCGCATCATAAAAGAGAACATGGCAACTGAGACCACATGCACATACACCCAGGCTGGTTAAAGAGGGAGTAGAATATGGACAACTGGAATACACACGGACGAACAAAACGATAATGTCGGTTGTGAAAGAGGAGATAGCAAGCAGTTAGAGTTTCCAAAGTTCACCTGATCTCAATCAACCAGGTGATCAGGGTAATGTTAGGCTGGTGTTGGTCCTGTCTGCTGTTTACCGCTTTGGCTGTGTTTATCTATTAAGCAAGTGACCGTAGTTAACATCAGACCCATCACTGCTGTTCCTAAACTGTTATTCAATACGGTTGTTTGAAAATATCAAAATATATGCCCAAATCATTGTATTCCTTGGTCCCCAAAATGTACACATATGCGGTGAACGACCATCAGCAGCAGGTGGCTAGTGCGAGTCGAACCTGACTCCTACTGGGCAACAACCTGTCACCTCAACCTACTGAGTCACGCAAGCAGACATATCTGTGGAGATGCAACGGGCCATCTGGTGCCACCTACCGCCTTCGTTATAGTTCTCACAAGCTTTTTAGGGAACGATAAAGTGAACAGATACACATCATATTCTTCGGGATAGGTTATTTGCTTGCTCGGTTCACTAGTGTAGCTAGTCAACTGAGAATGGTCGTATGAACAAAGTGATACAGTATCAATATTAACCGTAACAATTTACTTTATGAGGTGACTGACAAAATTTGTGGGGTAACAGTCCCTTGACTGAAGTATTGCATTACCCGTGCAGTGTGTCTATTCTTCTGTATGGCATCTAACTGATTTACTCAAGCAATTCGACGAGACTTGGATTTTTATAAGGAGAAATTTGGCTAACAAAAACCGATGACCTTCGTAAAGTGGTTATTAACGGACAACGCAAGCATGTATAACGGATGAGGGACGGGAACTCACAGACATGTCAAGAGCCTGTTCTGGAGGTACAGTTTCGACGGGTCGAACACTAAACAACGAGTTACCCGTGCAGGAAACATTGATCGAATCACCCGAGGTGTTTGAACTACTTGTAGTTCCACCAGGACAGGAACTTGTAGCTGCGGCAACCGCAGCCATGACTAATTGATTTAGCAGACTATTGGCCGATACGACGTTTGTGTTCGGGCTCGTTGTCGTGTTGTTGGAACAGTTGATGGATACTTGAGAACCAGCAATGCTGGCCGTATTAACTGATGCTACTGTCGTGTTAACGGTGGCGATACTTGTAACAGCTGGTAGATTCGATATCAGATTGGCCACATTCATTGAACCGGCGGCGGAGGTAGTGTTAGGAAGTGATGAGGAAGATAGTGATAAAAAATCTGATCGAGGTTGGCTTGGCGTGGTTGTGAAAAACAGATTTGACGGCAGGCTGGTACTATTTGATGCGGCCGCAGATGTCATGGTAGTTGACAGTGCACTGCTCACTGGTAGAGAAATCGAAGAGATAAGACCTCCGCCAGATATAACTGATTTCACTGCCTCTAGTAAATCAGACAAGCGCAGGATATTGGAAGTATTCGTAGCCGTGGTTCCTATCGAAGTTGCCGTGGGAGTGTTTTCGACAAACTGTGTAGACAATGATCTCATGTTGGACACTGTTGTTGAATCTGTGAGTGTGGCCGGAAGAGGAACAAGTAAAGTTGGCTGAAGAGTGGTCATCGCGTTCTGAGCGGCGAGAAAGTTGGAGTTCGAATTATTCGGTTGATTTGTTAAAACCCACGTAGAAGAGGGGCCGGCATTAGTCATACTAGATTGGTTATCGAGAACGGGTACAGAAAAAGACGTTCCATGGTTAGCCAACAACGATTGAGAAAGAGATTGATTATTGTTTCCACCAAGTAAGGTCGTCGAAATTCCACAAAGCAGGTGTTCCGGTGATCCGGCAATCGGAATCAATTGACCCATCACTGGACCACCTGCAGTAGGTAGCGTTCCCAGCTGTTGTGGACTGACGGTAAAACTGGGAGACGTTGGCAGTTTGTTCAAACCTGCTCCAAAGAGCCCAGTCTGTGAAGTATCACAGGTGTTTGAGATTGACAGAACGAAAGGAAGACCAGAACCTGCTTGAGACAAAGCAGCAGTGATTATGGTGTTGTCAGATTTATCAAAATCGATAGTGCAAGCTCTCTTCGGACTCGGTGGGCCACGGTAATTGTCTTGAACTTCATTACCAACTGACTCATCCATGCAGTTGGACCGTTTACCAAAGGTCAGTTGGTCAGTGTCTGACATGTTGACATCAGCAAAATCTTCTTTCAATTTCGTCTTCTGATTTTCTGAGCTCAAATCTTCATCGAACTCCAACCGGTCATCATTACCATTGGAAGTTTGTGGACAAATTCGACCCTGGATAGGAAATATTACAAAAGCGAGCGGTTGTAGATAATTGCTGAAGCAATTCAATCATGAGCAGAATGTGTTCACAAATATCTAGCTATTCTGTTACAGTACGTTCACAAAAGTGATCATGAATGTAAATCAGTAGCCAGTGTTATCTTATCCAAAGTCTATTACCAACTACAAAGTTACTCACTGGCTCCTAACTCAGTCTGTTCAAGACGTAATTGTATTGGTCTTGGTAACCCGAAAGTATGCACTCCATGTACTATGATAAGCAACAACTAACTTTGTACAGTACGAGTATGGGGAACAAACCTGTTACTGTCAGAGGAACCAGTCAAATATAACAGACTAGTTGTTCGCGCTATATGAACACATTTAAATCAATGCCACATAAAATGGTTGATAGCCAAAGTAAGTGAAGCTGCAGAGTTTCGAAAGGTTTATACTTTGTTAACCCATTTCTTCTGTTCTGCACATTAAGACTTCCGAGTGTGAAATATCAAGACCGTGACAGTAATGCCAGCTGTAGCCTTAGTAGTAAGATTGTGGAGGTTGTTGCCTCAGTCCACTTAGCTGTCCCACGAAGCCGCAGCATCAGTGGTAGAGGTATGTGAATTGTCACTGGAGCTCATGTCACCAAGGCTGAGGCGGCCTTCCTCATATGGAATAATAACTGCTTTCAATAACTTGTTTAGAATATATCAAGAAATCGCAGGTATACAATCACACTCGGAGTACATCGGTTGCAAAACATAGTGGCTAAAGATCTAGGAGTTCAAGCACGTTGAGATGTTCGGCAGTCTAGACATTCATTTATAACGGTCATGAAACTAAACAGAACGTAATGCGGCTTGACCCACCAATCACCTAAGCAATAAAATGGAATGTTCTAGAAGAAAAAAAGTTTATGGACGTGTTAAAAATTTATAAAAGAAGCCTGAATAGAAGAACTAAATATGGTATAAATGCAAGTGTGCCATTAACTGTGACATACTGCCTCATCGGATAACGTTTATAACCAACGATCTGAGTGATCACGAAATCTCTAACCGAACAGGCGACACTCATCCATTTGATTATCGGAACAGTCAGGGTTTTCACGCTTCGTGCTCCCTTCGTTGCGTGATCACAACGCAGCGTCTCAGTCAATTGTTGATGGTCTCCGTATACAATGCCCGGTGCGGAAAACACTCGTCTGAAATGCGGATTACGTGATTCAGCCAATACACCCTGTGCCACCCAGTTAGTTGATCAGTCAGTCGCGTATTCCGGGCGTTCCGAATTACGCACTGGCGAACGGCCACGTTGCTCAAGTAATCATTCCGCTTGATATGGACCAATCGGTAGGGACAACAATGGTCAAACACAACGATTCGGTTGATTTATTCATCACGAACAGGCGGCCGTTCCGAAATGTACAGCAAAACATTAGGTGCGACCTCCGTCACAGCTTTCACTGCGGTCTCCAAATATGATACTTCGACGGTCTGGTTGACCAGTCACTTGAGCAACTTTGCGCCACCTATTCGTTCCATCGGCATCCGTACGCCATGCGTGCTGTGCAGTGGGGCGCGGTCCATCGAATACGCATTAATGTGTGATTCTGAGATTAGATGAACCCAAAGCCACAGTCCTCCGAGGCGTTTTCGGAATAAGCAAGTTAGACAGTTTGAAAATTCTGCTGGTCACACACTAAAAACCACGACGGTTCAGATGCGATTTTCCACTATTACCCCATCGCTTGTCGCGCCCTTTTGTCTTCCACATGACTTGGGTTAGACTGGTGATGTGAATTTCCGGGATGAAGTATTTATCATCACCTTTTAGTAGGCAGTTTCTGGCCTCCTGGTTAGACCCTTACGGACAGTAGGTACTTGCGGCTGTGTAAGCCTTCGAAAGTGGCGTGCAATTTAAGCGAGACACACTCTGCTTCTGAAAACTTGTGTTTCCACCTACGTTTCTTTTTTTTACTGCACCCAAGCCTTGGACAGTGTAACGCGCATAGTGTGAACATTATATATATATTATATATATATAATATATATATATATGGTTAAATAACTAGGAGGCTAAAGGACCTCTTTCGGGTGGAGAAGAGTAGGCGAGTACCCACAGCAAAACAGAAAATTCAGAAATCTGGATGGTAAGGCCGTGTATACGAACAAGCTATCCATCACTTCGAGTCGTCAGTCCATTGAAGAAAGGTGTAAGATGATCAACCAATTCCTTTTCACTAAAGTTTCCTTCTTCTAGACTCTTCCATGCCAATGTTTTGATGAGCAGCTGTTCAAACTACAGTATTTTTTTTGTCACGCCCATGTCCACTATGGGTTGATGAAGACAGAATTCTGTAAACCAAATCCAGTTCCTCCTCCTGTTTTATCTATGGGCCGCAGTTGTTGTATTCATGGCCACATGACATCTAGATATTAGTATCTCTTTTTCTAGTATGTTGCTGTCAACAAGAATGATGACAGTGATTATGCCTGGGAAAGGTCGTTCTGTTCCAGTTGTTTAATCTGGAATGTATTTGTAACTTTGTGTCTCATGATTTCTTCATGTTTGTCTAAGAATGGTTCCCGACTAGACGAACAACATAAAACACACCGGCTAATTCATTTGATAATGCCGTGGTTTGAAAGTGTTTACTGATAAAAACAAACGGGTTAGATTAACTAAATTACAAGTTTTCATTCCGATCAGTTACAATGCAGAGCAAGCTTCAACAAGAGCACATCGTCGGATAGGAAGAATTTTGTAGTTTCTGCAAAGTGTTCTTCTTTCGTTCGGTCATTTTCCTTGAGGATCGTTTTCGTTCATCTGTGCTTAGTAGCACAGTAACACCTCGTTTACTCACACACGCACGCATACACAGATTAACATCAGTTTCACTTTATTCGTTGACACGGCAATGTTTAAGACTGGCGCATCTCGAGAATAAGTCGCGCAGACGAACCGGTTCGAATGCACTCTCACTAGCCACTTGTTGCGTGTGAGGCCGTAAATCACAACTCATTCGGATTTTTCGCCCACACCCGGTTGTGTCGTGTTGTCCTTGCGTGTGCACCCATTTGAAGTCTTGCGCCTTCCATTTGATTGGCTCGGTTCTTTAGTCTGCTCGGACTCAGACACACTCAGTAGCCTAAACTGCGCTTTTGCAGTGAACTCACTACAGTTTGATTGGCCAACGATCATAACGTCGACTGGGGCAGCACGACAGGTAGGAATTTGCGCATGGGGTGGCAGAACTCACTGTTGGAATAAACGCTGCGCATGTAGTCGTTAAGTTCGTCCCCTTGAAAGATTTTACACTGTTACTTTTGATATTCACAGTATGACATTTCAGCATCCATACACACGACTAGAAAAACATAAGTAACTGATATTTTGCTCAAAATCGAAAGCTAAAGGAAAAAACTATTCAGCCTCAGTAAATGTGGTTGCTTTGCCGAGTAAAAAACGGGCAAGGTCCGAGACAAACTGTACATAAACGTACGGCAATACACTGCATTGAAAAAAAGTCCAGTAGATAGGATAGAGAGCAGGACAAATCTAAATGCAGGACAGTACCTACAGCAGAGGAAACTTTGTTTGCTCCCGAAAGTTCAGATAAGGATGGTAACATAAAGATGGGTGTTGGATGACGCTAGCAACAAAAGCGCCATCATAGACCTTGATAACAGTCTCCGGTCGTCTACAAGAAGACATGAGAAAACAACGAGCGTGCAGTACAACCGGTACTGAATAATCATTGTAACCGATTACGGAGGCTCATTCACTTTACATACGACATCAGACATTTAACTGTCGTGGAAACAGAAGGCCTATGTTCAGATCACTTAGAATCAGCAGCGACAGAGGTGCTTAAAACATTACACAACCGTGATATCATCAATGGCTCCGGTACGTCATTGGTAGAAGGTGGCACTCAGTTGCTGCACGGCCATGACAGGACTGATAGGTCCTAGTTTTAAGACAAAGATGCGAGTGATATGGAGATGGCACGCGAGAGAAAACTGACTATCTTTTGAGCTTCGTCGTCCTGTTTCATTAACTGTCGTTACATCACGGGTAACTCAATTACAACATTCACGCCATAAACCCGATCATTTGCCACCTCTCCTAGCGTGTCCATCTACCGAAGCTGTGCGCCACGACAGCCCCACTCCAAGAGCGAAAACCCGATCAGAGATGGTCAAACTACTGGTAACAGTAGATGTTTGTCCACCTCTAATATTACATCAGTTAGCTGCTGCATTGGTAAATACTGCGTGGTGTGGCAGATTATGTCTGCTCATCCTTAATGACCGAGTGAATGACTTAGGCTGACATTCTACATCAAATATCCGTTCCAGACATCATCGCTACTTGCCTGTTAGTGTTATCCGAAGCGCATGACCAAACGTAGGTTTCATTATTGAACTAGTCCGAGACCAAAAAACCACGAACCAGTCAGCAATCTTTGTGACTTTGTGATTACAAACCATAAAAGGATTGTCGATCTTCCTTTGATTGAAGTTTGGAATGACTAGCAGCGTAATCAGCAACCAAAACGATACATGTCGATTTGTCAAGATCAAGAAATTCGTAGATGAAAACTAGCGATAAATGTTACATAAAACCATTTACAACCTAGAATCCCATTCTGAATGAGTTGTTGTATCTAAAAAAAATCAACATGTTCCAACAAAATGTGTTCGCTGCGCAAGATAAGCGGGAAATGTACGACTGAAAAAGGGATGCGGAAAAAATGGCGCCTTGTACGACGTATGGGGTTATGTAGAATCAAAATAGATGCTTGATCCTTAAATCGTAAATAATTTAACGACAAAGCAGCGTAACAGCTAAAAAAGCTCGACAACAACCAAGCTCTATCTGCAATGTTGAATGCATGTAGGAAACCTTTGTTTATAGCACCTAAGAACGATTTCAACAGTTCAGCGAGAGATACGGTTATGAGATTGCTGTTACCAGTAAGATCAGTTTTTGGTGTGGAATGGCTGGCCTATTCGATAAGTGCATAAACTTGAAACTGTGCACCTTAAACTTATGTTCCAAGTGTTAACATCGGCAGGACAAATAACTCAGATGAAAGGAGCTCAGATACCAGTTGGAATATCTATAAACTGAAAGGCAAACTCCGCGTGATACAACCGGGTTGGTGTGTTACATCGGCACTGAGTAATCTGTAAAGACTTTATGGGCCACGATCATTCGCTTTTTATTCGGCAAGGGTAAGGCTGCGTAACTCAGGGGCTGAGTGAATAGGCTTCCGCCTTAGTCTTATGTCATATCTTCGTACATCGTCAAGGCCTAGTTGGATGACAGAATAGAGATCGGCCAAACACAAATCTCGATCGTTATCGGCGGATTCCAATTATCCACACTATCGCCCAACAGTACCAGGTCGTCTGGGTTCCCATCGGGTCATGTGTGATTAGAAAGAAAATGGAAGAAGTCGATTGTTAAAACACATGACGCTTTGTTCGTGCAGCAATGCCCATGTCATCCCACCCTAAACGTCTTCAATTCATCATGGTGCCATCTCTGCCTCAAAAGCACACACAAATGTGTGTTCATATGGAAGCGCAGACGTTTATGGTCCCTCTTATGTAGGCGGTCCACGGCACACCAAGTGCACGCATGGTGCGGAGCAGGCGAGCGAGCGAGCAAGAAGAGTAGGGCATCCGTTCGGGTCATCGATGGCAGTGGCCAACGGAAGGGAGGGGGTAGGCCAGATGGGTGGGCTAAAATCAGCAGCTGCGAAGAACAGTGGATGACTCACTAGTACCAATGCACATTGGGTCCGGAACACGTACAAATAGCACGCCCCAGGTGCTCTGACTGTTGTTCTGTCAGACTCATCTGCACAGACATCAGCAGCTCGCTCACTGAAGGCATTCCACAAGTTACAATCCTCGTGTGTGCGACTAGATCCAAGGTCAATCTCGAACGGAAATCCTGTCAGACTAAAATGAATCTGCGTGAGTGAGTGGGTGCTGGGTGGAGCAGCACCTTATAAACGTAGGCGAGGTAAAACGACAGCCTGACACGCACACTTAGATTTACCCGTATGTTGGCGTAGGATCACTGGAAAGTACATCGTCTGAGGAGATCACTGAACCGGATATGTGCATCTATGATAGAACGCCCTTATCACTACTACCCAGCATTCATTAGAGTAAAAACGAAAATATAAATATGTGGTTTGTGTGGCCGACTACAACACCACATGAAAGCACTTAGGTTTTTGCATCAAAAGAAATTATCGAGACTGTGAAATAACCAGACTTAAACGTATGGCAACATGCAATAGCATAACGAAGCAAAACAAACCGTTGGTTACAAACTGAAAGATAGTCGTGAGTAATCGAATGCTTAGCTGAAATTGCTCTGTTTCAGTCCCAACAACTGCAGCGCGACGTGTTGAGACAATATTTTGATCAAGCTGACAAAGTTGAACAATTGGGGATTTACATATTTATAACGGTCATGAAACTAAACAGAACGTAATGCGGCTTGACCCACCAATCACCTAAGCAATAAAATGGAATGTTCTAGAAGAAAAAAAGTTTATGGACGTGTTAAAAATTTATAAAAGAAGCCTGAATAGAAGAACTAAATATGGTATAAATGCAAGTGTGCCATTAACTGTGACATACTGCCTCATCGGATAACGTTTATAACCAACGATCTGAGTGATCACGAAATCTCTAACCGAACAGGCGACACTCATCCATTTGATTATCGGAACAGTCAGGGTTTTCACGCTTCGTGCTCCCTTCGTTGCGTGATCACAACGCAGCGTCTCAGTCAATTGTTGATGGTCTCCGTATACAATGCCCGGTGCGGAAAACACTCGTCTGAAATGCGGATTACGTGATTCAGCCAATACACCCTGTGCCACCCAGTTAGTTGATCAGTCAGTCGCGTATTCCGGGCGTTCCGAATTACGCACTGGCGAACGGCCACGTTGCTCAAGTAATCATTCCGCTTGATATGGACCAATCGGTAGGGACAACAATGGTCAAACACAACGATTCGGTTGATTTATTCATCACGAACAGGCGACAGTTCCGAATCATAGTGCAAAGCAGAATGCATGAAAACACTACATACTTTTTCTTTAAACGACCGTTGAACGCCATTTTGATACCACTGGTGACGTGGATTACCAAGAGTGGCACGAGCCTTTGTTATCCCCGCCATCTTATCAGTAATATTATCAACTAAGGAGATGATAGACCGAAATATGCGAGACGGTTCACGGATTTAAGTGGATACTCTGCAATGAAGAATGTGTGAGTGAAACCGTCCCAGTCTTTAAGCAGCACTCTGCACTTTGAAGGCGCGAAGCGTATTTAATACAACCCAACTCAAGCATTGTTCGATATGGTAAGCAGGACAATCTACCGCATACTCTTTATCGGGCAACTCAGTGTCAAAAAGAAATGCAACACGCAGATTACTCGGAAAAACTTTAGAATTGACTGAAGTCTTATTATTAAGTATTCTGCTTTCCAGGTCCAGTTGTTGTCGATGACGCGTATTTAACTGCAATCTCGATTATGTCAACTATCAGGACACACGTGTTCATTGATACCTCGGATTTTAGGACAGATATAACTGTCATGGTATATAAGCTAAGATAGGAGAAATGATGGAACGGAGGAAACAACAAGGTTCAGGCGCTAATGAGACAGTCAGATATCGCTGAGGTTTTAGCCTTTTGTTACGTAATCCTAGATAGGGGCTGGTAGCATTTGGGGAACTCAAACTATGACCATCAGAAAAAATAAGATGTTATGTATCACGAAAGTTCCGGTTGCACGATTAATCCGAGAGGTAAAGGTTAGTTGCCACCACGACTTCGCGGTTTAAGGTGTGAACTTGGGTCTTAAGTAAAGTATGTATTTCCAAGTTCGTTTACGACTGTATTACGCAAGTTGATTCAGTACTTTCCAAACAGATCTACCCTCAGTTAAGACTCCACAGTATCTGCATCACGGATTTGTTGTCGTGTACGGCGATCAGTTAATGCATGCTGATTACATCTACCCTGGGTAGTATTTTCCCATTAGTTACTGTACGACTCGGAATGCACGGCATTGACAGATTTTTTCAGAGTTGGTACGCTCAGTACAGGCCATTTACTCACGAATGCACAAACACACACTTACAGATTTTCAACGTGCGACCACACGTGAGCATGAATAAACAATACCACTCGAACCAACTGGTACATTGCTTGTATATGTACACAATCACAAGCGTAGTCACAAATGAACTGTCCAAACTGTTCCGAGCACAGGCAAAATCAGACAGTAACTACCACCACTAGCGCCAGCAACACAACATACGCCAGCACCTAAACGAAGGGGGAAAGTTGGATTGTGGTAACCACAACAAACGGTGCTTTAGCCAACGAAGGGTAAACGGTCAACTGGCCGATGGGTGAGCAGCTGGTCTACTACTCAACTCGCCTTTCTGGTTGGCCCTGTTGCAGACAGCAAACAAGTTTGTGTTTTAACACACGTATGTATGCATGCCTGCACTTATATCACCAACATAACAGAAACGGTGAGTAACGACGCATATGTCAGTTCTTTTGTGCACAAGGTTACACACACGCAACTGAGGTGAACTTATCACATGACCCAAGTGCTGCGCTTGGACAGACAGCGTGAGTTAGTTGTTCGGTTTGAGAGCGAGTAGACTGTCGTCTCCTAACAGGGACTGGCGATAGCTGATACAGGTGTTGACAACCGTACCAAGTGACACGATAAGCGCGGTCAGCTGAAGTGGTGTACCGTGCAGTGCTGGATTTGCTCACAGCTTGATTTTGTCTGAACTAACAAAGCAACGATTTTAAAATGGTCGAGTACTATGGTATGGGACACAATAAAGGGACTGTTCGAAGCGGTACTGGTATCTACCCAGTTTAACGATGAGACCAACGGATATGTTATCAGTTATTCTAAGCACAGACGAGAGGATTGATGTCATTTAACTGTGTGACCTCCGTTGAGGGAACAGACCGATGTGAAAGCAATTGTATGAGCAGTCAGTCATTAAATCGCCTCACAGCACACGAGCGGGACGCATAGAGAACAGTTTGAGATACATGGTTGCTCAACCGCTGTTATACATACACACATTGTCAGATGAGCGCACATGTGCATGAATAGACTTATTCGTATGAGCTATTATACACCCATTGTCAGTTATCCCAACTAAGACCGGAAGCTAGGCCTCTTCTCATAATTAGCTGTGGGGGCGATTAGCAGTGGGATTGGGACCATCAGTGCCGTAGAGTTGACTGCTGCTCAGACGTGAGTAAATCGGTTGCATTCGATCGAGGGCAGTGCAATTAAATCGTGTGAGTATGCATTCAGATAATTATGGGCAATCAGGGTTAGGCATACAAACAGACAAAGAGGAACCATGTGTTTGCAAGTAAACTACTCGTTTGCGCGACAGTGTCACGGCATTATCGAGTTGTGTAAATCACAGCAAATCTTACTAGCAAGCCGTGCTCACGCCAGAACGGTAGTTGATCATTACACTGACAGATTTTTCAAACCGTCATCAGTTAGTGGTTGTGAAATAAACGACTGATTCTAATTTAAACCGGTGTCATAGCCGAGGGATTCAACCAATCGATTTCACCGATCAGTCACTAGATTGAGCAATACCAGCGGCATCATTCAAATTAAATTCAGTATCGATTCAAAACTAATTTCTTCTGATAGTGGTGGACTGTGTTGAACTGAGCCAGTTGTATTTTAACGGATCGGTAGGTGAGATGATGAGCTGACTGAGAAGTGCCTCGTCCACTCTACCGAAATGTTTAAATCACCTGTTGTAGATGTGCCGCTGAAGTGGCCGTCAAACTAGAACCGACCGAGACGGTAAGAGCCATAATCAGGCGATACAATTGTTTATCTGTACACAATTCATATGAGGACAGTTCCAAATGAGGACGCTTAGCTGTGTGATGGGTTGTACATACGGTCGAAATAGTGATACTGATCACCAGGATGTGTATACGAACGTGTGCAAACTAGACGCGTAGTACTCTCACGCCAATCGTCAATACAATATGCACACTGTGCACGTGTGTGTATGTGTGCGGTGGCGTGTAGAGTAGTAATTCGTACTGAATTCAGAAGGCGAGAGTTTAGCCGCCTTCATCATCAGCACGAATGTCGTCATCGTCACGACGGTCGCTAACTGACTTCATGCTTGATCACAATGGAACTGGACGCAGTGGTTCAAAAGTAAGCAACTAAACGTTCGATCGAAATTTTATTCGGACAAGTTGGATCGAGGCCAAGCTGGAGATCAATGGTCAGTGCGACGGCGTGTGTTTGTGAGTGAGTGATTAGATCGCACTCAGTGTGGAAGCCTTTACACGCATGCGATAGTGTCGAACAGTGGGGCTAGATTGTGGAACGGGTCAAAGACCAGAGCTCATATACGGACGCAGATCAGGTTTGCTTGGAAACAATACAAGTTCTTGAAAGTCTGTATGCAGGCAAGCACATACGCACGTACATATAAACACAGACGTACAAACGCAACATGAAACCAGTAAATGAGACTGGAGTCAAACACACTTCTTCACGGTTCTCGGATGTGGCCGAGTAGTTGCACATGTGCAAGGAGTTCATGCTTAACTGACACAAACAAACTCGGACAATTTCGAACAGAACGGAGCGGTTTGTCCGTGCTGCGACTTGAAACTGTCGACATTAGGACACACCAACGCTCGCCTCACCAAACTCATTGAGTGAGATCGGTTGGAGTGAAAGTTTTATGTATCCGTCGGCGGAGCTGATAAACATCCGCCTCTCTCAAGCACGCATGTGCGCACCGGCGCTCGCTCGTGCACGCATACAAACAGACGGAGTCCGGGCCGCCATGCTATGTTAACTCAGCACTCGTAATGCAGTAGCCAAATTGTAGAGACAACAGTGGGCGGTAATCAAAAGGTTTTAGAACGCGCGTCCGATCGATTGTTGTAACTGGGGCCAGATACAGTGATGTTATGTGTATAAGTTTTATATACGTTGTATGGGTTAAACTTTAGTATACAGCACCATAAATCATATGCTGGACGTACACATCCATGTGATTACCTATCCGGTGTAACCTTTTTTTTGGAAACAAATGAGTAATCTAATGATCGCGCAAAATTGAACAGGGTTGTTGCCCATGCTGCATGATCTCAGCTGTTTATTAGAGAGCGTTGATAGAACTGATATGTGAGGCTAACACAATGTACTTTCCAACGTTTGAGGATTCACAAACACCAACCTATGAAAATACGTTCAACTTGTTCTGGCTCACAGGGAAACGAACTTAACGAGAAAAAGTGTTAATTAGGCCGTCACAAAGGATTTGTCATTTGGGAGGTCAAAGTTAAGATCGAAACCATCTTCCAGGGGGTTATAGTAACACTTGTGCGAGATACTTGTAAATCTTGTCTTTATAGTCGACTGGATTTTAATTCATAAGTATCGGAGTGTGTGCTGGTTTGCAAAAACCTCATTCTATTCAATGGAATACAAAACGGTTTAACTCATTGCGTTTCTTGATGTATGCTTTGAAAACGTGTCTTTCTACCTCATAGGTTGTCTATCTTCTGCGTTTTCAGAACATTAACTGTCGAACATAAACAGTTGTAGTTCATGACAGAATGAATGTCCCTTCGAGTCACTATCCTTTCGTATTCAATTAACAATTATCCTGAACAGTCAGCTGGACAGTTAACTTAGTTAACGTATACAGTGGGACTATTCCTGTTGTTCATCTTATGGGGGAAGAGAGGTAGATCCGTTGTCTACTCGAACCTAAAGTGTGCTGACTAAATCGTAGTCTTGGGAAAAAGGTAGACAAATTGTTTCGCAGCGCATATTCCGCACTTATCTGGCAAGCTCGTTTTATGTGCACTATCTCGATCAAACTTTCGGCCTTTTTAAGGATGTGTGTTAGCTGGATAATCCCCTGTACGGAGTTACTAAAACGGAGTGTTGTTGTTGTGGGTGTCTCGATATGCGTCCGTCATATTTGATGAATATTCGTCATCTGTTCAACCACAGCTTCTTGCTGCTCCATACACGTTACTTTCAGTCGTTCATCCGACTCTGAAAGTATCAGGAGATCTGTATTCGGACTGAGTGTCCTTGTAGCCAATCCGTTCGCGCATGTGACCTCTGAAGACCAGTTTGATCCCTCCAATTTACTCCACAGGTGGCGAGTATATGGACTGAACTACTATCAGTTTGTTGTGGGAACACTGACGTCGTCTATACGGCTACCTCATCAGTGTGTCTTCTGTAGATCAGTCGACTGGCGATTAGTTTGATGTTCGTTTGAGATGGATGAACAAATGGAAGTCACTCACAGGGATGAATGAGAAATGTTCACCGGATAGGTAGTCGGTATTCAACGTGGTGAACGGTGCTTACCGAGAGGCTTACAGTGAGAAAGAATTGTTCTATTTAATCTGGCCGAGTGGTTACTCAACCATTAAATATCAGTAAAAGTAAACAAACTCGAAAGGGGGGCACTGTAGTTGGCATAAAATGTGTTAACCGGTTCGCTGCGCAGTCAGCAGTGTAAGCTACTCTAGCCAATTTTCCGTCCAGGAGTGCATGCATACGTCGCATTTGAAATCTGAGTTCCACTTACCTCATGGTGTTACATAGCCAACTCATGTAGCAAGTTCCACCATGGAGTTGTGGATACACATTTTTGGCGAGTCGTCAGCAAGTATTAACTATGGTCTAGTAAATAATGAATGGGCATGCTGGTTACTTGTGATCGTTACCCCCAAATCAGCATCACACGATCGAGTTCATTATTGACTGAGAACACATAAGAAAATAGTTCAACTATCGTTTGTTCAAAGACGAAACTGGCCGATGAATGTTGGAATGCAAATAAGCACCAATCAGAACAAAAAGCGATTACAATCTATCCCGTTTAAATAAGATGAGCCGTGCCCACCCAGATACTGCTGTGTGTGCGAGTCGCACCAGGTCATTGGTACTGATAAGTGGCATAATCAAACGATATAGCTCTCTCTTCGAATATACTCGGTGCCACAGCAAGCTGTTAGCTAGAATAAAACCACACCTCCGTATGTTTGTAATGTTTACGCATGTGAGCAGGGTACGCAAGCCCGAACAAGTAAACCGTCTACTCACATCAGATATAGAAAACAGAATAAACGCAGAACCGAACCGGATGTTTAGACAAACTGGACAGGTGATGCATGAGACGCACCATTCAGATTATACTGATCTAGCTTCAGTCCCCCGCCCAACCGCTCTATTCGCACAAGTCAACACAAACATTTTAGTTTTGGTGGATCACGGCCAAGACAGGGCGTGGGGTCGACAGCACCCCTGGACTGCAGAACGTCTGGAAAAATAGGTTTCATATACTGATTACGTAATTCTTGCATATTAAGGCTGGTTATCATTATCCTCATCACCACCTCGGCTCGGCTCGCTGGTCGGAGTTAGAATCTGCATAACCACGACTGCCGACTAAGAAACAGAAACGACAAAAGAGTAGGCTAATCGAATTTTTCGAGTTATATCCAGACGTGGTACGAAGTCACGCGTGCGCACACATACACCATAAGGCGAAGCGAAAATGTGGGCTTGACCCTCTGTGCGGATGTCAGGACTGAGCACGGCTCTGCTGTGCAGATCGATGCCTGAGAAGAAGTGAGTAAGGAGATGACAAGATAAGCACCAGGCGAGAGATATGCTAATGAACACAAATGCACACGCACACCGTTTGAGAGAACTCGATCGAAGTTAGGTGTGCAAGTGTGACGATGAGAGCTGAGACTTGCTAGAAATCTGCCAACATGGTCACCCGAGTTTTGTGAGTATAACCGTAACAATGGGGCAGCCTTACTGATGGTGATAAAGAGTCTGCAAGTGGATGAGTACTCACAGAGGCTTGCAACGATTATCCAATTCAATTTTCAAACAACTAACAAACCCTGTTCGATTTACAAAGCAGATATCGGAACAATGCATGAGATAGAGCAGTGGCACCTACACCACAACGATTCGAAAAATCAAAACAAGTAATACGTCACAACCCTATAAACGATTATCGAAACTGACCACAGAGGATGGTGAACTGTGATCGCTTAGAACTGACTGCTGTCCTCTGCACGTTGCTCTTTACTTCGCCCCACATACGGAGTAGGTAACTGCCCTTTCGAGTGGTCTCGTAGATAGACGACCACCTTTCACCGACCACACTGACCCCCGCACAGTCACACGAGTCTGTAGACCGAGCAACAGCGGGGTGCTAACACAACACTAGTGTCTGCCTAACGGAACTGCTCCGTTCGCAGCAGATGATTTTCCGATCATACCCATCTCGCCCACCCCGCTACCAGTGCACAGATTTGCCTTCTGTGATTGTTCTGGAGCGCATGCAGATGTCGGTCAACTGTGGTCGTGACCGTCTGTGAGTCTGTGAGTTGATGGTTGAGAGAGGGAGGGAGAGAGAGTTAGAGATAGGTCGGCTGAGGAAGCGAGTGTTTGTCTGACCCCGTTGTGGTTCATAGAGAACAAAGACACGGTGCACACTACGCACATGCGCATCGTAGACGGGCGATAAATCAAACGTACGCAAGAACATCCACATAAACGATTCAGACACTGTTAATGGGCGTCTCATGCTTGTTAATTAAGACATTCTCATAGGTTTTGAGCAAGTGAGGACGTGATGTACGTAGGAGTA
This sequence comes from Paragonimus heterotremus, assembly GCA_013368495.1. Taxonomy (NCBI): domain Eukaryota; kingdom Metazoa; phylum Platyhelminthes; class Trematoda; order Plagiorchiida; family Troglotrematidae; genus Paragonimus; species Paragonimus heterotremus. The sequence goes on from LUCH01000456.1 coordinate 190,193, forward strand.
TAAGGTCTGATGTGGGGTGCCGATCCACTGATCCTTATGGAATGTCAGTCAGCTTGTTTCGTGTTAGAGAAAACCTAGCAAGTATGCTCTGAAAGTGGACACAACCTGATCTAATTACGAGCTACAGTTTGTATAGTGAGCGCTGGACGTCAAGAGAGATACTTCAGCAGTTTGATCAAAATTCTCTGAGTTGGAAATTTCCCTATACCTATTTATTAGTAATATTTTTTGTTGTTGATCGTCACTGTCTGTCAAAACTACCCTCCTGACAATGAAAATAATCAGTGCTGCGTACACTTCGGTAATCAAGGCAACGTCAAACGTCCCACCTTCAGGGAACTTAGGCAAAAAAGATGCACAGAACAGAAAGACGTTGGAGGTAATCGATTTAGCGTAGTTTGAAGTGCCAGAGAAAAAAATAGGCAGCAGACCTTCCATATTATAATTACTGTTACTACACCCGTATGTTGGTGGTAACAGTGGCAGATTAAAAGTTAGGAAGAATGAGCTTAGACTTTATCTAAAACCACTGCCATTAATTCGGCTGAATGTCGACTGTATGGCCATAAACAATAAACAGTTAATCCGACAAGACTCACTGGTGTGGTGGCTTTACGCCGACGAGATCCACTTACTGTACAGCCGGTAGAGACCAGACTGTTATTGGTTGACTCACTGGGGTTAATTGAGCCAGAATCCTCCGATTTAACCTCAGAAGAGTATTCAACAAGTCTGTCAATTCCAACTGGCTGTATGGGCGACGACGCTGCTGTCAGAATGGCTGGGCTGTTTGTAGACAAATCTGAGTTGCAAGTTATTGCACAATCGGAGAAAGAATTGGCTGTCGATACGATTGGCGATTTGTTCATTATGTGGAGAGCATTCGTAACATTCACATTCGATCCGCTTGATGCTATTGCATTTACATGGGTAGATGTTAAAGTAAGCGGAATAGTCGTAGTCCCACTGGTCACGGTACTAGTTGGGTTTGACGACACGTCGAAAGTAGAAGGTTCGTGAAACCTTTCGATGAGTTTACCAGTAGAATTCTGTAAAGAAAGCGAGTAGAACAGCTTAAACTAGTTTAATAGATGAAAATGCTCGATACTTTAACCGTTTCGTAAAATTGGACTTGACTGACAATTTTTTTGTTTGGGAGCGTCAAATGTGAATAGTAAATTGGGTATCCGAACTCGAAAATACAAGCCCTTATCGACTCAGTCGGTAGAAATAAGAAGAACAAGACTGCTTGGCTATTTCAAATGATATCAATGTAGACGAGCAAATAAGTCACGCAGTCTCGAATTGCGACTTCTTTTTGAAGAAAAACACCAGAGTATTCAAAACGCTTGAAATTTACGGCGGCGATCGCACACCTGAGACTCGTTATTGCGACTGTTCATATCACAGTTTGAACAGACTGACAGTATTCAGCTCATAAATACCAGCAAGCACCTTATCGAGAATAAGCTGGAAACCTGACTAATCATTAAACTAAATTCTGTGTCAAATTTCAATGGGTGAGATTTGCATTCATTGTTGTCGGAACAAGAAATATACAGTTACACTTTCATTGTCGTTTATTTTCTTAATTAGCGCAATTACTACAATGTTTTCCCACAGTTTCCCCTAAAATTCATAACGCATTGTTCGCACAAAGATATCAGTACAGTTGGGCTAGGGCTTGGTGGGTACATAATTCTTACTAAAGCCTTGGAGACTTACAGGTATTCAGCAAGTTTATACATTAAAAAAAATTATGTGGTAGTAGGCAATGATTTAATGGAAAATTCCGAGTTTTACATAGAAAAAGACATTGCTAACATATATGATACGTCAGGGTGCTCATCTGGAGCAAATAGAAGGGGATATTGGAATGCCTTTACTAACAGAAATAATACGATTTAAAAGAAAACTAAACCAAACCTCCAGCCCCAGCAGTTTACAATTTTTACCACGAGAATGTGGAGACGAACACCAGCATGTCTTAAAAGAACTACTCTGGGTCTCACCCTTTTACTCAATAATTGTTTCTCCTTTTCTGACGGCGACAGTAACTGTAGTTTGACTTGTTCACCACAGATGAGTGGATATTCGGTTAATAAGTATGATGTTTGTAGGATATATCCGTCAAAAACGTAATTGTCAGATTATAGGTTTACCATAGTGCAAAGAAAAGCAAAGCGAAGGAGAACGTCTTGGAGTTAACTGTTCACACACTACTTTAAATAGGTTATTCTTTCGTTTGTTTTCAATGAGGGAATTACAACCTTGTGGGTGAAAATGATTGTCCGGAACTACTGTGGGTGCACACTTGTCAAACATGTTGTGAAGAGTAAGTGATGAATGACAGAAAAATGGAAGATTGTGGGGGAATTTCGGCTAATATGAACTGAACACCACTCAGGATCGGTCGCAGCTGTAGCATTCTTGTAGGTTTTTTAGCCACCCCTTTACGGTGGAGTTACCTGGCCAGTTGGTGTGTCTCCTGTCGAGGTGGTCGGGCAACCTAAACGTTTCTTACAAGCGAACGCAGCCGAGCGTTCACGGGTACTAATTCGTTAATGCCCAACATGAAGTCAGTGCAGCTCCCCTACGAAAACATGGCTGGGGTTCAAATCCCGACAACAACAAGGATATGCTAGTGGTGTTCAGTTCAGAATAGGAGAAAAGTCTTTTGGTGTTGAAATGAAAATGATGAAAACAGTCCACTTGAAGGAGAGACATAAACTTTTTGGAGGGGATACACGCCTAGCAAGTGTAACCGGAGAAGAGTAAGGCCAACGTATTGATACACAATTGTTGATGAATAATGTTTTAAGACGAAGGGAAGTGAGAAAGTGTTTCCAGAGACGCACAATAGAGACAAACGTCAAACTCTCGGCCGGATACCAGCTGCATATTCTAAAAAATAGAGGTCACTAGAAAGTGAAACTGCGAGATAATTAGCAGATTTGGAAGTCGATATGATGGTGTATTAAACGAATATGTGAGTTAAATACCTAAATCCATTCTAGTCTTTCAATTTTACAAACAGCAAAACCGTGCAGACATTTTGTTGAACCTAACAGTAGATGGCGGCTTCATGCGTTATGATTCAGCCTGACCGTTGCTAGTAAAATAGGAGTATATATTGTAATCAGTGCACTCATGTATCAAAACATCAGAGTTTACTTGAGGGGGGGTATTTAACACACAACTTAGAGATGAAAAAGAATTGCACCATGGAGCGAAGGTTTTTGCAGTACTGGCTAATTTGTGACTATCCGAAAGGAGGGGCAATCCTCGACTAATTTTTAACAGTAGATTCGATTTCCTTTGATGCAGAAGCAGTAGTGTCATAAGAAGAGGGAAATACCACACGAACTTGACATCTATCTGATATGTGGAAGACTGGATGGATTGAACAAACAGACGCAACCACAGTGGACAAAGAAATATAATAAGCAAGTTGGACTAGAAACGTTATTTAAAGACGGGATAGTGATTGTAGTAATGGATTTTTCATCAATGCTTCCAATATACTAAGAGAGTGAGCTGGTAGGAAAAAATACACAGGGCAGATGCATGGCCATGGCATTGTTGGTCACCTGTAGACCCTAGAGTGTCAGTCAACAAAGACCATCGATTCCAGCCTACCCACCAGCTGTATTGATCCTTCCTACTACTTTATTATGACTTGTAACTTTCACAACTACAGTAAATGAGAAACCCCAAAAGTGGTAGTCGGTCTGCAACTTAGTCTCTAGGTTATAAGTACTCACTCTCAGCCATCTTTCCTTACTAAATAAACTACCAAGTTTGCTGGTATTGCAAACATCTTACAATCTGGATTGGAGAAGTACATGCATAAAGAGATACACAAAGCAACAGATAAGTAGAATAGCAATAATATTTCCTACTTATTAGGATAATTTCAATCCCAAAACACTCTAATCATAATTTATTTAAACTCCAAATGCGTTTACCTCTGACAGAATCGGTCGGATCGCTGGATTGGTGATATTCAACATACCAGCTTACCATACATTATATAATGCAAGTTAGTGTTCCGCTTCGAAAACAAATAACAAAGAAGTGCAACTGGCTGTCGATTAGAATACACTCTGAATGTAACACCAGGAAAGAAGTTAACAAAGTGAACGCAAGTAATAGGCTAAAAAATGGTAATATAGGTTGCGGGGTAGAGTCATGATCTACTTACCGCTGTCAAGAGAACTGAAAGTGGTGTGAGAAAGAACACATATTACAGAATTCAGACATTGTATGAAGTTCAACTGGATGCAGTAAACAAGCATTATTTTTCTCAACTTGTAAAACAGTCATCGAAATTGGAAACTACAGAACATAGGTGTCCGCCATATGATCACTGCTCTATACAATAAATAAGATGTGCACGTTAATGATTACAAAACAAACCTGTCCTATTTTACTCACGTCGCAAACACATTGTACTACAAAGTGTATGACAGTATGTGCCTGTCTACTGCGATTAGTTGACCAAACATTTCAATTTCTGCCTCGCGAGATAATACTCATTTGTACTCACAGATGCTCTTCTTTGTACATCAGAATACTTTTCAAAGAAAAAAGAAAGGGTTTACACAGCGACAGTTTGTTTGTCAATTGACTGCATTTCAAAGTGAACCAGATATCACTTAGATCGTTTAACTTCGGCATACACCCAGATATAGCTGGGTTAAAAAAGCCGTACCGAGATCTGACAAATCATGAAGAAGACAAGTGGACTGAACTTTTCTGCCTGAGAATCTTTTGTCGACTTTGAAGAATCAGTACAGGATTTTGAACAATCAACGAATAATTTACGGTTAATACGTAGGTGTTCTTTTTGATGGTACACTAACTCCCAATGAGATCTTTGCGATTTACGGAGAATCTATTTAGTTGAAGCCCAGCGAACGATGCAGACATGATAGCTGGTTATCGGCCGTTCTTATGGAGTACACAGAGCATTATCCCAACACACAGCTTACTTATTCCAAGGTTTAACGAGCTGGCAAATTAGTGGCTGCCGGAAAATGGCACACTCCATATCAATGCGTACTAGGGAAACAGCTAATTTTCGCCTGCTTTCAAGAGGAACTGCAACGTTGGAAGTTTTTAAAAACCAAATCGCGTTTAAATGGCCATCTGAGTGAAAAGCATGGATTCTAATTAAGTTGTTTATTGCCGTCCATGATTCACATTTGATGCTCTCGTTTGTCCTATTCACGCCCACCTGTCTTCGCTTGATAGAAAAGCCAGATCTGCTTGCATCTGTTTTACAATGCAGCGATGCTTTTGGCAGCACCAATGGGAGATGTTAATTAAGGTTCTTAACAGGCCTAGGACTAAATCCATAACCACAGATCTCATGCAATAAATGTACGAACCGTGGTGACCTCACTTATTTTAGTGGTCGCGCTCTGTCACTATTCAATAATGGCTCTAATGTACTTCAGGATGCCAACTATTCCTCCTTTCTAACTTCATGTGGCATCTATGCCAATTTATGATCCAGTCGCGCTAACTAAACGTGCCAACCTCTGGCGTAAGACGTGAGACAGCTTGCCGGATACTCTTCATTCACCCCAGCAGAGTTTGTTCGGGCAATTAAAGAGATAAGAATTCCGCAGAGTTTCACAACGAAATACTTTCATATATTTATGCCTCTATAAAAGGTAATTAATATGGAGATCTCTTTAATAAACAACAGTCGATTCAGGTAAATAAAAGACTATTACAGCGCATCTTTTCTGGCAAGTATCTAACGGTTCCATCGAGTTACTTGGTTACGTCTGCCAAGCGTTCAAGTCTTTCTTTAACTCCCACACCACCTAAACAGTTAATACACCAATATTCATATGTTTCCCAGCGGAATATTGTGTCCCTTGACTTACTGCCGAAGGATTTATATTTTTACCGGACCTTTGTTATGCCTTGTAGGAAGGTTATGCAACCAGATTGTTGACTTTATTGTTTCTTATCCTCTTACGGCGTGCGAAAGTTTTGCACCTAAATTTCCATCTGAAATAACTCAGTTTCTTGATTTCGAAACCAAGGAATGCACTTGTGCATCGTTTAACTGAGTTTACTTACAACCATTTATAGCAAGCTCCTGGTTTGTGTTCCATACGTGATTTGATTTCTACGCCAGTCGGTTATTTCAATTGTTGAAGTAATCGTAAAGCGGAGCCAGTAGCTTGCTTCATTTGAAGCTGATTGTGCCCCTTCAACAAACTCTATGAATTTTACTAATATTACCATTGTTGTTACCACTATTGTTTGCTTCAAACTTACTAGGCTTATTATGTTTCACGTGCTGGAAAGCGATTAGGTAAACTGCTAAAAATTTCTCATTAAAGATGCCCAACGTAGATTACCGACTTGTCGTGATAAATATTCGGAGAAAATAGCTTGGAGTTTGTGCAAGCGTCACGCGTGTGCGTCAGATGAAGAGTACTCTATAACAGCACGTTTCAGATGTTTTGTCATGTACTCAAATACTAAACCAGTTTACAAAGTTTCTTCAGACATATGGTTGAAAACGGGGTCAGTTTCTGAACAGCGAAACTGACCTGGAAGCTCCATTAGCCATAAGCGTACCGATTTTGAAACTCCTTTATATAGAGGTTAATTAAATACTGAAAGACAAACCTGCAGTACATACGAACTCAGCGCGAGCCTGGTGAGCGTTGTTAATGTCACACGATATGCCTTAATGTATGTTGAGGTCACAGATTAAACCATTTACCTACTGCCCAGCGACAGTAGACATAGTTTGAACATGATAACAAGTATCACAAATACTAGTGCAATTATAACGTAGTTATCTGTAAGACTAATTTAAGTACATTCAGGTGTAAAAAAATATTCCGTTTGTAATACATTTGTGTTCAGTATATCAAAACATCCGGTATATTGCCATAAATGAGTTAGAGGTGGCGGAAAGATAGAAGTTCGATATAATGAGGGAGTTGAGAACATGAGTAGGGATTCAATCGATGGCCACAGGGCAAGCCAAATTTCCAGCAGTATAATCTCCACTCACTGAAGTGACAAAATAAATAAAACAAGTTGAGGTGTCGAGCTATCTTGTATGACACCATTGACTTATTGAGAAACTTGTGAAATTTGCACAAAACAAATAAGAAGTAATTTCGTCCAGTCGTAGTTTGCTTACAAAAACAACGGCTTCAAGAAGGTAGTTAAAAGTGAACCAGAAGACTCCTGATTTGAAGAAGAAGGAACACCTAGGTTGAACCTAATAAGCGGCCTGTCTTCGTTTTAAATAGCATAAATGCTTTGTTGACATGGCCAGCGTTTGTCATCAGTGTCAAAAACAGAAGCGCGTCAGTAGTTAGCAGTTCTATCGTACTACCGTACAACTACGGCGGGAGGAATGTGCTTTTGCTTAAAGATAAAAGAGGAAAGATGAGCTGAGGTCCTTGCATCGAACCAATTATCTGACCTCACGAAGACAACGAAAACAAAGCCACATTCTGCAAAAAGGTGATGCAGGTAACAGTAGAGTGACACTCGGAAAACAACTACCCTAGTAGTAGCTGTCGTTTCTCATCTTCCCAACTACCGTGGCTTTCCCGCTAACCCAGTTACAAATAGCATTCTAACTAGTCAACTTGACTGAAAGTCATCCCTCTCAGTGTCTCTAGTCCCTCCATCCGTGAATCAGACCGACGCCAGCCAGGGACGAACTTGCTATAAAGTGGTCAACCTACTGTTTTAAGTTATTTGAGCAATCGCCATTTAGCCGCAACAAACCTTATGTCAGTCAGCTGCTGCATTGGAAAACAGTGTTCAGTATTACAAACGACTTTGTGTCATTCTTGGTGTAAGATCTAACGAATTATGCTCAACGGTACTTAAAGACTGGACAGAAGAATTAGCACGTTCATCTCCATGAACTATTCGTCACACAGCCTCACCACTGCTTATTACTTAATGACACGTAGAGCGCGCGACTAAAAACCTAACTTAATGATCGAGTGCCCGGAGGAGGTTTGCTTAAATCACTCCGGTGAAAAGTAAAATTAACGCTGCTCAGAGAATGGTGGCATAACAGAATAAGAGCCAAATACCAACCATACAGTTATCGTCCTGATCGCTCGCTGGTGTGGCCGCTGTTATTTAAGATTTAGAAGCCTGAGAGAGTCCAGCCCGTAAGTGATTCATTATTTCACAAGCAGGCATACGTTTATCGGCGCAAAAGCTTTCCCTGTATTTCAGCAGCAAGAATAACTGAAATGAGCATGTTTGGTCAGCAATGACAAAGGCAGACTCAAAAGTCTACACAAGGAGAAGTACGAACAACTGGTACGAAAACGTATAAAAACTTGAAAGAAGCGGTCAGCAACAGGGATTTATCATGGACCAAACAAGTGAGAAGTCATGCAAATTTAGATCATCTGTAGACTTGAAGGGAACGAGTTTACGATTTGGCTCGTTTTAGCCTTTTTTAACAAATGTCATTAAAATGGACAATAAGTAAACATAAACAGGACTTGTATGTCAGCTTTTTATAATAAGTGCTGACGTATTAGGGCAGTTAAATATATTTTCATGACTCAGGTGAGTGGAGTTCAAATTTTTCTTGAGAACTGCAACATGCTTGACGCAGCAAACTAAATTCGAAATCAGCTTTCACTGGTTATTCCGCTAAAGTCTTTGTATGTGAGCAAACCGGTGAATTTTGATTAGTGTTCCAAGAAATTGACTGAAAAATGGAGATAGAAAACGAGTGCCATTTAGGAACCTTACGAGCAAACATTTTTCACTCCTAATAAGTGTACCGCATGAAACGATCACTGTGACAACGTAACCGTCAGACAAGTTTTAAGTGATACTCGGATATGATTCAGCAGATGGGTTAAAAATAATTACCAGCACCAGCCCAAAACCACTGAGAATATTTTTGTTGAATGGTAAGGCTGTCTCCGTAGAAATGTCGTATGACCATATTGGAAAACATTAAATGTATAGCTATCAGGAATAAAAGCCGTACTCTGTCGTTTAACAACGCTGTTCAATTTCCATAGGGGTGTGCTGTAAAGTAGGTGAACAGTTTACGTCAATTAGGGGAGACAGCTGAAACGTAGTTTACTATGAACCACACCATGTCACGTTTTGAAACTTCAATTAAGTAACTTTTATTCAATCATCTAACGCATCTGCCGCATTACTGTTCGCTTCTGAAACATTCTGGGTAATATCATTGCAGTTTTTCATTGGTTACAACCACTTCTTTGAAACAGTAAGACGTTACGTAAGCTCTACAGATGAAATATAAAAGACTATTGTCTATTGTTGTATGTCTCAAGTTAAACCAGCGCAACAGATAGCTAACTAAATACACACGTGGTTTAAGCCTACGTTGGGGATTCTACTGATCCGGACAGTGACCAGACCAGATAGGCTCTTACAGACTGGAAATTAGTTTAACATGATTAACTCGCCGAAAAACGTAGCAATTGAAGTAATATCGAGAAAAAGCAAGCACATGCACAATCGACGACATGTTGGGTGGAAATATAGGACAACGCAGTAAAATATGTGAAGGAAGAAGACCGGCAGGAAGAAAAATGTATCCAATTGATTAATATGACTGTCTAAAGCAGTACGTATTGAAGTATACAAACGAATATCGGCTTAATGAAGTAGGCCTGTTTTAATAGTATCCATCCCTTGTATACCACTCTGCACAATTTGCACGCAACCTGTGTTGAATCAAAAGAGATAGTCAAATGAACAGTGAATGGCATATGCATCAAGAAATCAACTAACTGACCATAATCTGCTTAGAGTTAAGGATGTGTTTACGCTTGAAAGAGCACAAAAAATGCTGTGGTATTAACGTTGGTAACAAACCGATTGTGGAGACCAATTTATTTTCGGAAGTTCTAATGTTAAACAATATTCCTTTCTTCTTACGCTTAAGATGGTCGCTGCTCCAATTTGGATCTATAATGGATCGCTATTTAGGTCAATAGCTTAATCTGTTGAGTACATACTGGATGCCTAATATTAACTGGAACCTGTCTGGCAAATGTTATCTTATTCTCTTTCGAATTTTGGTTAATTTTGGAGGGGTAGGCGACTAAGAGCCTACTGTATAAAGTTGGATGTAAAGTGAGAAACCTTTGTAATAACGTTCATTTCCCCCCTCAACGGCTCCACTGGGCTGTTTCTACATAGTTGCATGACACTTACCTATCATTATAAATCACTGATGTAAGATTATCATTAGTAATGGCATCAAGCTGTATATCATACACGATTCATGGCTAATCATTCACACCAAAATTAGTCGAACATTAAGCAATTATATGAAGTACAAACCAACTGTTTGTGTACAAAATCGGCTGGAGAAATTACGTAAACTTTATCGTATGTAGATTTTAAGCCAGCCGATCTATGACAGGTTGCATAAAGCCTACTACTTATGTAGGGTAAACCATGGCATCACGATATGCCACCCGGACGTTGATAGAAAACAAGGTACTTTTTATTTCAACGACGAAAAAACGACAATAGTGTTTGGTTTAATGATTTAATCAGTCATCAGAATGCTTAATGAAGTTCGGTGACCCCCAGAGTCTTTGGAAATTTGCTTGACCTGTCATAAATGAACAGAGCACAGGTTTATTTAATGATGGTTGATATAGCAAGCATCAATCTAGTTCATAGTTGCTAATAACCGTAAGGGAAATATATATATATATATATCCACTCACGTCATTCAGGCGGTGGTACAACCTGAGGTGCTCCTCCATCAAAGATTTTTCTGTTGACATACTGGAACACTGGAAACACGAATAGGTCCAGAATCCAAGTGCCTTCGGATGTTTGTTTCGGAAGTGCTCTTTGAAATTTGTTGGATTCAAGGTAAGATAGTCACAATTATTGCACCTCAAAACATGCACGTATGAACTTTGCGCTTGTGGAAATCTCGTAAGATAGAGCGAAACAGTTTTTGATGGTTGATGGTTCATAGAATGATCATTCTTAATGATGCAGAAATTTTCAGAAGGACTGTGCTTCAAAATATTGCTGTTCAGTGGCATTGACGTTATACACTGCTTAATAACAGGATCGTGTAATTGATCCATTATTGCTTCGCGCGTATATAATTGTAAAAAATATATGTAGTTCACACACGAAGCACGAAGACGCTCAGCGCAGCCACTAAGTAGATTTGTTATACATCGCGCGGTAAGTGGTGTGCATCAACTTTTCGTGTAGTTTTTATTGTGGTCCATTAAAACAGCTATATGCATTTCAGAGTGGTTATTTATATTCCTTGCGATTTTTAATCGTTTTAGCATGCGAGCTTTTTCAAAATCAAAAAGCTGCATACTTCTAACATATGTTTCAGCACTGAGCATTCCAATTTCAGCCCCATGGGTTCCATATGTTGGGGGGTTGATTTAGAAGCAAGGCTTCTTAGTGTTTCGTGTCTCAGTGCAGTGGATTATGGGGTCGGAGACGGCAGGCGTAAAGGAAGAATTAGGCGTAGCATTCGGACTATGAAAGGAAACGTCTATCCAGAAGAACTTTAAAAGTGGGTAGGAAATCTACGGAGGCAATGCTAATAGGCCCAGTCCAAACCTCACACGCTGATAACGAGAAAAGGCTGTACTGAAATTCTAATTGACTGCAGTGGAACTCCAGCTCTAGAGTATAGCCTTTCAGAGCAACAGTTACGGGGGTGTTAAAGGTAGCATTATAGGGGTACATGTAAGAAATAGGGATCATGAAAATAAACAACAAATAATCCCGTGGTGTTCGAAACTGGAAAGGGCACATTGTGAACGCCTTAATTCATTCTTCATAAAGCTTTGCATGCACTCCAAAAACCGTCTTCGCGGCCTTTGGTCACTTTGTCCTTTTGGATATAGTGAAGCCGAATCGCGTGTCATTCTCAAGATGAGGTTGAACAAAGCAATGGGGAGTGCGTTTCCTTTCGTACACGAATTGTCGAAAAACTCCGATAAAATGAATGTGACCTGAAGTGTTAGTAAAATGGTACAAATGATATTTCCAAGTCATGTGAAGACGAGCATATTTCAGTTAACCTGGCATCATCTGACATCACGTTGGGTTTAAACGATCCGTTACGTGTAACTCACTTCCGTAAGCTGAATCAGCACGGCAGTGCGCGATGAGAGCATCTTCAGAAGAATAACCAATCTGAAGTGTCCAAAAGAATATCTGGAAGACTTGTGCAAATTTCAACGAGAAGCTTGCCCAAGCTTGTTCATTAACAGTTCACAGGCAGCCGCACGTGCTAAGAAATATAAGGGAGTAAAACTACCACCAGGCTGCCCGTATGGAAGCGTGGTGTACAAATGTGTACACTGTACACGCTGAACACCACCCTTCAAACAGTAATGTTTATTTATCCCATTGATATGGTAACAAACTGTAGTTTGCAGACTACAGGTGTAATGCATCCTGGGGCGTACAATATCGTACTGACGGATATCACATCGAAAAGACGAACCTGGTCCACTCACACGATTTTCAGGTTGGTAAGCCCAATGCATATCCCAGCCGTTTGGCTGTCGATGATGAGCTGCATATCTGCGAGATGATAGACCACTTTAGGAGTGCTCGTGAAATGAGGTTGTGTGTGGACAGGAAATATGGAGCTAGGGTATATCGATACAATTTAAGCAGCCTATACACTAGGCATAGTAAATTAGAAAACCGCAACGAAGTTATCACGTTGCGAGACTTATTACAGGTGAACGGCAGTTACGGCCTTCTACTGTGAAAGAAAGCGCTAAGGTTCGTTATGTTTGTGTATAAAAGTGCCTTCCAACCGTGTCCCAGGTATGGGGTGTTATTCTCGGGGGTGCCACTCATCAGTTAACTTATGGCGGCCTAATCCTATAACACGCTATGTTTGTAGATGTGACTGGAGTGGGTGTTACATTTTACTGTGCACTGATGCCAAACGAGACCACTGCCAATTTCAGGATGATCCTGCAACGCATGCTTAAAATGCTGCCTTGCATGTCTGCCGTTCGAACCTTCATTGTTAACCGTTCAGCAGCAAAAGGGAGAGCAGTAGGCGACGTTTTCCCATGGGTGCTATTGTATTGTGTCGGTTTATTTTATTGAATGATGTATCTCAGTGTTACCTTCAGTTCGTAGGCTCAGACGAATATCGGGAGAACCCTGTTTACCAGTTGACCCACAGTATATTTTTTACAAAGCAGTTTGATAGTTTGCTGCAAGCTGTGAAGTCTTTCAGTAATTAGGCGTACCGATATCACGTAAATACATGGCTCCCTTGTGAGAGTTGCTGGGTACCCGTAAGCTTAAAGCCACTGTGCCTTTCGGTAACCGCACCACCAGTCGTGTGTAAAAAGAGAACAACCGCATTAAAAATACAGTGTCTGAACGATCCAGTGTGTATGGAATTTTTCAGCACATTGTCGAGCGTCTCAATAATGTGTTTGATGAAAGCCAGTGCCGGTTAAACACAGAGCGCATGAGATCGTTTGAACCATTGGTGGGTCTGGAATATATGTCGGTGATTCCGAAACGACTGTCGAAAAATGTCAGGGTTGTTTTACTTAAACATTACAACGGCACAACGACATTAGATATAGCTTACGCAAGAAGCACGTGGGAAGTGTGCTGTAACAAAGAACGCTTTTTCCACGTTGATACCGTAGGGAGTAATAAGTGTAACTGCTGTTTTCCATCCCAATGGATGATCCCCTCTTGCCATGTTGTTGCTGTGTTTCGTTTGATTGATTGACTGTTTCCCGGTTTGGTTAATGGAAGACGTTGGCTGTTGCTAGCCCCTGAAGAAGCCGAACTCACGTTTTCTGAACGCGATGACCCCGTGGTTTGTATACATGTGCCCATCTCCGGGCCTCGTTTGGACAGAATAAGAAACGCTGAGAATTTTCGCCAGGATATAACCGTCACTTCAGAGTGTATGGGTACAGCCGAGAATCGTTAACATTTTGCTGCTTCGCGATAGATAAATGAGTTACTTTCGAGCCATCTTGACGTTTTGCTGCACTGTTCAATCCCAGGTAGGGAGGTTGTTCAGATTAGCGGCCGAACATCTTTCGAGAACTTATGACTAGAAAAAACAGTCAACAGAGGTAGCGAGCGGTATGAATCGTTCTTTTTCGACCCGGAAGGGGTTACTAGAAGCCGAGTGCCACTGGTCAGGAAAAGCTTGATCATGAACTGTACTATCCCAAGCTGCAGCATTTTCCCCACAATACGTGAGTCAGGGGATGCTACTTAAGTACCGTCTACAAGCAAGATTCCATGTATGTCTGGCGAGTCAAGCCACATGTCCGTAGCCTCCGCAGTAGCATCAAAGTTGCCCTCTAGCAAGCGCAGGGAGTTCAACTTTTGAACGTAGTGTGGTTGACCAGGAAATGCCGGAGATTGAGGTAATCGGAGACCCCGTGGAAACAGCTCCCATTAGACGAGAAAATTTTGAACGTAACCGTGCCTCAAAACCTAAAGACTGCAACGTTTGTCAGCTATGCTTTCAGAAGGAGGGCCCCGTGGATCTGGATGAAGACAACCTGCACTGGGTGCAGTGCAATCAATGCTGCGGTAGGTACAACCACTTGGACGCTAACCACGGAGAATCTTAACCGATGCGCACCGGCGTGGATTTTGACAACGTGGGACGTGCGGCATAACCAACCGGGGAGAAGAGAAGGAAGAGACGTACACCTCCAAGTGCCATGTGAAAGAACTCACGGCCCTATTCAGGGCCACCTACAAGATGGTTTCACGAATTACGGCTATTTTTTCATTTTCCTCCGTGGGCATACCAGACAGCTAAATGCGTGTCTATTTGCAATTAGGCAAGGTATAAAACATATAGAGTATAACGTGAACTATGTTGAATGTATATAATATATTTATGTACGTCTATACACATATGTGTGCATACACACGTATATGCATGGTAGGTTGGCGGCATCCGAGACGGATTAGCCTGTCACAGTGACCG
>LUCH01000457.1:45855-58501 GCA_013368495.1 Paragonimus heterotremus
ACGATGACCTATCTTGAACAAATGAAGTCGTTCACGAAGGGTTTGGTCACTGTAGATCGGGTTCGTCTCCCGGGCTGAAGCCCTAGCGACTCACAGAGTCGGTGGCTTGAGACGTTAGGTGAGATGGCGACTAACCGAGCTCAGTGGCGTGAATGTTGTCATTGTTTGTCCGAGTTGTCTGTGAAGTGAGTGCAATTAATGACGCGCGGCCGTGAAAGGCCTTACGCCTGTCTTGCTGATGACGTCTTATTTTCATTTACAGGTCGGTTATTTGTTTGCAAGGTGTAGGCACCTTGATGTTGTATATTTGAATGTAGACGGAGCTATTTTTAGTAGTTACGTCCCTTTCTGTCTCCCTTTTTTCTTCCCTCCTCCTATATGAGGTTTGCATCTTCTTCGTGGTTGTGTGGCAGTTAAGCATCAGTGAGAACCACTGATGTATTGCTGTCTGTGATGATGGTGACCTGTTCCACTGAACTTCACAATGAGTTTTATTACAACATGTATGTAAGAAACGTAATATTCGCTTACTTTTTGCGTTTAAAGGACAACTTCGACATCTCTAGGTCGAAAGCAGATTTGACGCGTTGATCCAGATATCGATTTCTGTCCGGTTGGTTACTTTGAGTGTTTTGCTCACCGGTCATAAGGGCAGACTTAGTGAACATGGGGATGATGACAGCTATCTGCTTTTTTCGAATTCGTCTCCACCACCATTCTATCTACCTTAATCGTGCGTCTGACGTGAAGATTATTTATTACAAATGGACTCATTTGCGTTGGTGTTTTCCCACTAGCTTCAGTTAGTCTCGGGCAAACGCCCAAAAAGCTCGCTATACGCTGGTGTTTCTTCAGTATTAATTACTGTTCTTTCGCTCAGGCCTCTGATTAATTGGTTATTGATCGAATTCATTACGGACTATAGCTTACGGGTGATTCGTAAGTACAAATGGAGGCATCCACTCTAAGGACAATATGGCTTAAATATTCCATGTGTTATTTTTATCACGCTGTTCTACTCTGACTGTCAGTGCCGCTGGTCAGTCACGTTCACATATCTGGTTCCGTTGACCGAATTCTCACAGTTATGAATTTTTTTCGATCAGTTTACGCTGGCGTGATTTGGAGAGGCAAAAGCGATGCGAGTTCTTTTTCACACAGTGCGAGTCTTTTTGTTCAAGTGGTTTGCTGACAGCTGCCGTGCTGTCTATATATGAGCATGTGCATAAATGTTCTAATGATGTAACTTGAATACCACTCATGTTTGGTCACAACTTTTACAATCAGCGAACTTCTTTGGAGGAGAACCTCTAGACTGAAGTTCGACTTTTGTTTTAATTCCATCAGTGGTGCATATCTTTGCCACCAACTGAACTGCGGTCGGTGTTCCTGTGGGATGACCGTTGCACCACCTAAAATGTCCCTCTGGATTTGAAGGCAGCTATCAATTGAGAGTGATGTTAAACTTATATCTACCCTATCCTTTAACACTTATTGGTGATGTAAAAACTTTTCTACGACTTCAATCTAATTATTGAGTCCTGATCGTGGATTTAGCCAAGCATATAGCACATCTCCTTTCGGGATGATCAGATAGTACTCACAAGCGACTGTGCCCAAGTGTTTGGAAACGGTAGACCGGTCATGTCCAATGTGAGGTCACCGTCACAGTCGCCAACATGGTCGATTTATAAGAGTGTGGACTGGACTTCAGATCTCCGTTGTGGCAAGAACGAGCTCAAACAAAAGCGATACTCGAATGTTGCACATCTTTTCGAAGGATGTGGCTGAAAAGTCTGTCGGAATGCTAGAAATTCAATCAATCGTGAATGGTGTCCAATTTGTATCAACCAAATCTACCACAATTCACAACTTCGAATAGTCACCTTGGCAGAGAGAGGCTAAGATACTGCAGTCAGATAGAATGTTAGTATTTAGACCGTTCAATTAAGTCATTCGGTGTATGTATCTGATCCAGTATTTTGCCTCTACCCTCTCTAAACGCTTATCTAGTCATATTGCTTGCACAAGCGAACCAATTCCTCACAGTTTAC
Organism: Paragonimus heterotremus; assembly: GCA_013368495.1. NCBI lineage: Eukaryota > Metazoa > Platyhelminthes > Trematoda > Plagiorchiida > Troglotrematidae > Paragonimus > Paragonimus heterotremus. Next base: position 47,910 of record LUCH01000457.1, read on the forward strand.
AAATAGATCAATTTAACCCGAAATGTCTGTAAAAGTCATACAGGGCAACTGTTCTTTTCCCGTGTGCTACCTAATGGCAGACAGTATGTGGTGAAGTGTTCTTCGATCCGTGCACCGCCACTGGATATGGGCTCCCATACTGTTTTCTGTCCTCGTTGTCTGCTGCTTGGTTGAACTGTCATGGAACTGACAGGGTAAAGACAGACGCAATGTCTGAACAAAACGTTTTTAGACACACAGGGGTGAGTTATACATGTGAATTCCAATAGCTTCTACTGTGGACAAGGTCGTGAGGCCACCGGCCTCGACTGGGTGGCGTATCTGAACGGGTCTGGGAACACCATCCAGCTTGGCTCAACAATGGAATAACGAAATCTGTCAATAGTGCCATACTCTCGCACCGGGCAGATTCGAATCACTGTTGATGTGATGGGTGTATTTCGCCCAATCTGTTGAATTAAGGCTACCCAGTCGAGGGCGGTGAGGCGTAGGATTCTGTCCACATCAGCAGCTATTGGAAGGCTATTCAAAGGCTTCGGCTGAGAGCCCTAATGGTTCTGTTGTCCAATTCTGAGCTTCTTAGCAGTATCTCTACCAACATATATTCACGCCAATAATTGCACACTGCATGGGCTGTCTGGCAGTATACGTTGGGTCGCTCTGCTTGCTGAATAGAGCAGGTTGGATAGGGGAAAATATGCTGTTGCCGACTCCCTCTCTCTTTTCTATCCAATTTAGCTCTCAGGCCCTCCTGACCCCTGTTTTCAGCAATTATTCTACAAGTCCCACAACGGATATGGATAATCGTAGTAACACTATCGATGAGTCACATCTCTTGCCATTCAGCCTCAGATCTCCTTTGTTCCTTGCTTAAACCTAGAATGCTACCTAATATAAGTATTTTCACTGTTCGCACTCGAAAACATAGGCCAACAGATTGTTCTCGCGTGAAAGTTAGACTCTTTGGATGTCGATGTCTGCTGCATGTTAGAGACCATAGTCCAGGATAGTAGTCAGCATATGGAACTAACAGCACCCGCACTGTCTATCCGATACTGGTTATACACTTCGGGGTCAGGCTATGATAGATGTAGTTTTGCACCCGACGGTCGCAGCCGTGTGTATTTCCATGACCAATCGACTGTGTACGTAATGGTTCGTTAGTTACATAAACATTGGGTTTCACGAAGTCCCTATATATCAGAAAAATTCACGCTTATGATGATTCGTATTCAAAGTCTAGATGGATGTCCTCAAAAACTCAGACATAACTGTACCACAGAGACTTAGCCAGCTGAGAAAGTTACTGCAATGGTAAGTATCAGACGCTTCGAGCTTAGTGCTTCCATCTGTCAGGTTGGCTGTCAGCTGGACAGATGACATATCAGTTGTAAGGCCGGAACATTTCGGGAATTAATTTGCTTAACCTTGCGTTTTTGCCACAAGCTTGCAGTGTAGTGCCCTAGTCTGTGTAGCTTTAGAACTACCTGCCGAATATTAGTTTTTTTTTGTATTTCAACTTTTCAAACACAGCGGAGCGCCCGGCCCGGATGGTCTTGTTCCAACATTTCTCAAAGTAGGTGGTATGATATTAGTGGAGACCCTGATTCAATTGTTCGAACTAGTTCGGACGACCGAGTACGTCCATCTCCACTTGGATCATCTGAAGAAAAAAAAACGGTTCCAGTATTTAGGAAGGGATTCAGGGGCCGTTGCGTAATATACGGATTACCTCGACTCCAATCATAATTGGGTTTCCGGCACCCATCATACTTCGTCGGGTTACTGTCGTCCGGTGGACAAACACTAGAGAATGACAGGCTGGGTTCTCTCCTGGGTGAGGATGTGTTGATTAGTTTTTAATTGTCCACCAAATTCCGGAGCAGCGTCATATGTACCTCTGACCAGAAGTTGCCGTTTTCCTCGGCCATAGAGATATGTACGATTCGGTGGGTCGGTGTGCACTTTTAGAGTCGTTCAACACAGGAGTGTACCGAATGAGTATGTGAATGTACTGTTTGCGCTTCATCTTCATGCCTCAATGCAGGCCAGATTTGGCAGTGATATATCTGACAATTTTGGCACCAAGAGCGGCATACATCAGGGCTGTTCACTTTGAGCATTCTTTCACCTCTGTAATGAAAGAAATGACGGAAGACTGTCTGCGGCCTTTACAGGATACCGATGTGGACCTTCTAATCGGTGGGAAACTGATATGTTAATTATACTGACGACTGGATATTCTTTGATAATTTCCAACCTATTTCCATGCTATCTGACGCTCTGCTGAATGCTACCTATCTAGCCTCATCAGTTTGTACATACAATGGGTTTTTAGACGCTGTTCCTCGATACAACTTTATATTCCCTGTTTTGTTGCATGTTCAAAGTTCATATCAATTCTCAATCCGTCCACTGAAACCTTGATTACTATTGCACTATATACGAGGAAAGAGTCGCCATCTAGCTGTGAGGTTGTTTGCGCCTCTAGCTAGCTTGGTCCTGCATCAATCTGGAATGTCGAATCAACTGCAACATTTTCAAAGCTACCCCGGCCACATGTTTGATTTCAGATTTGCGTATCTCAAACTGTGGCAATTTTATCAGGTAATACGTAACGGTTTCATAGTCATGCAGCTGAGCTTCCAGAATTCTCGTGCGTTGACGAAATCAGCAGCCACATAACCTTCTGGATCTTCTCAGTAACCAAGGGGGAGAATGGGTACCTTTCTGACTTTCTACACGAGACTATTGTTGTACGTATATTCCTCAAACGTATCATACTACTACATATTAAGGGATGAACTCAGAAGGAACAACAACGAAATGATTGTAAAGTTATTGGAAACCAGTCCTCAAAACAGGAACACTTGACTTCGACTCCCCGCCGTTTTCCGGCAGCATCTCCAATGTAGCTGATCATCACTCCTAGGGTTCCAGCTTGGAAGTCAGTAACACCGTGTAGAACTAAACGTCGAACCCTTACCATACACTGGCTATCTGACCCTTCCGTTTAACGGCCTGTTATGCAATGCAGCATTATGGTTTGGCAGACATCGTGAGTGGAAAAAAGCTTAAAGAAGATGATGGAAGGAAAAAACGACGGTTAGGGGAGGGGTATCCGATTCTCCGTGATGGTTCCAATACCTTTTTACGATGTTTACAACTGACGACTAAAATACTTACATTGTCACAATGTCAATAAGATACAAGTACTCACTCTCTCTGTGATATAAAAAACAATTCGAGCAAGTATGACTTTAATTGGTCGAAATGCTAGCTCAGATGTTTCGCCCAAACGTCTTTTCGAAACCGGTGAATGAATCTTTATTCAGTCCTACTGAGTACTATTTTTATCCCTGAACTGACGATACACTTGATCTGTGGTTCAAAGAATATGGTGACTTTGTGAAAATGGAACTGCCGGATGATGATGATGATGTTCGGAAATTAAGGCAGTTGCTCACCAGTTTGGGTGCATCAAAATTCGAACGTTATGCCATTTCCGTCCTTGGGAAGAACCCTAGCCACCTCAGCTCCTACAAAATTTTGAAAGCTTTGCTCCAGTGTGCGGCAGCCGGTTATTGCTATTCTACACGCTATCAACATCTGAAGTTGGCGGAGATGACAGACAATGATTGGGCAAACTAGACTGGAACAGTCGATCGGGAATACGAGCGATTCGTGTTCGGTTCAGGTACCGATATGCAAATCAAATGTCTCGTTTTCATCCGTGGACTCCAGTCACCACAAGAAGCAGACTTTGGATTCAGTGAAGATAGAACAATTCTTCGACATTACCTTACAGGCCACTATTGCCAGGTGCCAACGTTTTCTCAACTTGAGGCATAAATCCGCCGTGAGCGAATAGAATAATCATTTTGATGTCCGCACAATTGCTCCAAATGCCCCAGCCTACGCTGCGCCAAAGTCAGAACGCGACGGCTAAGTAAAGCCATCCACATCATGTCGGCGGTGTCGTTTCACTATACTTTTGAACGGCATGGATGGTTCTGTTTCAGGAAGCGTCTGGGTCTGTTCCATCGGGATTCTCTCGAGCTATCCCGGCCCCATTCCCCAGGAACGCTGTTCGTTCTCACGGCAAAGAGATACGACCGCTCAGTTTACGGGAAGCGTATATCTGTTTTCGTAAGTAACAATCCGGTTGAACTTCTGGTTCTTTGAGTTTTCGGTATTACATTAGTTTCCTGTCGCATGTAACGTCTGGTAGGTGAATCCGCAATGTTCCCCACAATACAGGTTGACGGAAGTGCTTCCGATGGTCAGTTGCCCATTGTTGTTGGGATTCGGTACACCGTTGTGCTCAACGAATAATCAAGTACAGACACCTACTCGTGACTCTTGACCTCATTGGATCGGGTTGGATTGGACACATACACATAAACTATTAATCTGAGTGCATGATCTTACTCATTTGCAGTGTCTTGACAGGCTTGTCTGCAGTCCACAAACGTTCTCTGACAAAGACACTCATTTATGTTACCAGAATTCGGCTTCTGCATCAGAGCAAGAGCAACTTTATGTTTTTGACTTGAAACGAAGTGAGGTTTTCGCGCCAAGTTCGCTTTCCCTACTCTGTATGTGTGAGCTGCACTTATCGTTTTTGTCAGTGGAGACCAGTGGGGACAAATAGCCGTACACAGTCTAGATGAGGGAGAATGCAGCTTCAGAGTAGTAGAATAATGCTTGTGCTTGTGCGCGATACGATCGGTGAGTTTGTTTCTAACTAACTGGCGCTATTAAGTGAGATAGTGATGTTTGAGACGTAAGTGAAATACAACCTACTTTTTCACCATTACGCATCTGTCTGCAGATTTTTAGCCTTCTGTCAGAAAACGCGTGATAGTTTGGTTCAAGTTTTCTACATTGATTATAGCTCGACTAGCATACATACACACGGACCCTGATACATTTAACACCCGGTCAGTCGCACTTACTATGTTCGTTTCTGCATTTCCACTACTCATCTTCTCCTACAACCATATCTTCGGATTGCTGCAACCGTCCGTTTTACGTCTTAACTTCTTCCATCCGCAGCTTTGTAGTACGCTGCGATGCCTTTCCTAGTAGTGTTTGAGGGAGATAGATATTTGTATGTAGATCACATTCATAGCACTGTCGAACGGCGTTGCTAATGATTGCAGATTGTGGACATTCTAGGTTGGTATCGTCACTCGTCATACCAGTATGTTCTGTGTGTTACGAATCGTACTGTAACTCTGCTTTCTATTTATGTCATACTGACGTGAGATTAGATGCGGGTTCAGTCCATCATCAACTTCTTTTAGCAATATCATTGTTTTCAAAATCATTTCAGTTACCAACGTTCTTTGCGATCAAGTTATGTGGTTAATTGATTACGTGAGCTCTCTCGAACTAGCACGTGTATAAGCTGACTCGACTCATCGGTTGTTACCTGGCCGGTCAGATGCACAGCATAAGTTTACTAGTTACCGCAGCAGTACATGTTTTGCTGTTGCACTCATCGGTGACATTTATTGTCGGCTGGCCGGCTTATTCACGATGTACTTAGGGGGCATTTGTGCGATGAACAATTTTTCATTCTGTGTGCGGCTAACGTGGTTCATAGTGTTTCCTTTTAGCGTTATTTGCACAGAATTACGTTCATCGGCGCTATTAGTTAAATTGGTTTGCATGCGTTTTGCTGATTTTTAGTTTTGTGGAAGTCCCGATTGAGTCAGAACACAACGGTAATGAACAATGGTTTTCGATGATTTTTCGTCGGATCAGTACAACTATATACGTTCGATAAAATCAAGACAATACTCAGCAAACTAGTGGTGATGAAACTAGCTACTGTGAGTCTGCTTACTCGGGTACAAAATTCCAAACAACCTAGTCAAACCACTTAAAGAATGAATCACCGGTGATAGTGGTGAATGGTTTAAAATCCACAGAGGTCGCCAGTAAATTTTGAATGTGAAATGAAACCAGTAGTGTAACATTTAGCCACGGCAACTGCAAGGTTTGTACGAACTCCTTTTTATAACAGAGAACCGTATTGTTTAATCGATTAGCAGTTGATTCCTTAAGAATAGTGATTTTGGCGAAGTTGCGCGTTTTATGTGATTTGGCTTAATAGTTTTTAATGAAGCATGGATCGTTGAATCAAAGAAGAACACCGTTAGAGAGGATGGTACCACTGTCGTTTAATTATATGAGGGTAATTCTTTCACGTGTTATCTACTGTAAGCGTGGAGCACCCCCATCATAGTTTTTCGGATGCAAAAGAAAGTAGGCATTGACAACCAGGGGTGTGTGATGATGTTCTTTATTGTCAGTTCGTGGGAACCGTTTGAAATAATTGAACAGAAGACTTTACTGTTTTGGGTTACACATTTTCCGGTTCTAATGTTAATCTCCTGATCACTGAGCGTAAGTCCACCAGGGCTCGGCGTCGTTGGTCGGACACGGAGCCAAACTGATCTAGTCGTTTGATATGTTCATAACGTGCGACTGTTTCTCAAGTCTATTGATGTCTTGTTGACCACTGTTACCACTGCTGTGCATCTAAAATGGTATGTTGATAATTTTCCGCGTGTCTTGTTTAATGTTCGAAACACCCTGCCTACCTGGTTCAGCTCACCAGTAATGAGAACGGACTATTTTTCGATTGCGAACCTAATGCATTATGTTACATTCGAGCAACAGCAACAGTGTGCCATTCCTATTGTTTCTCTCCCATGTGACATATACTCTGATGTCTTAGGTTCGTGAACGAAAACACTAAACGGATTGTTAACCTCTCGCGACATATCTCGTTCCGTTTCAGTTAGTAGTCAGTTTTTCAGATATTACACGCTTGTCTTGAAAGAATGCGAGCAAATTTAGTTCGTCCTGCTAATTTCCTGTTCTCTCCACGTGTAATGTTTATAACAAGATTGAGAAACTGTTATTAGGGCAATAAGAAAACTATGTATCAAATGTGACGACTAGTGATTACTCATGTTCCCACTCTCCAAAAGTCTATATTTGAGGACTGTGATTAAGTGTTGATGGTTTTCGATTAGTATCAATGAAATTCTTAACTACTTTTGTTCTCAACTCGTTATTTTCTCACATGGTGGTTGCTCTTAGCAAGCGGATTACTTGTGCCAGTTTTCACTCGTGTAATCAGACGACGACGACGATGATGACGGCTTCAGATTTATCTAAATGGGGTTTATGCCGTTTTCGATCTGCCTGTTCTCCACTCTGCATCCAACAGAAATGTACAACATTTTTTTACGATTGTTTCTTGTTATAGCGTTTGGCACAAGATGATTCAAATTGCTGTCACATTCCAACCCATTTTTATCCGAACTTTGATTTAATTTTCAGACTTCCAAGGACTAAGTTGATGCATTGATTTTACTTGTGACCGTGATGAAATATACAGTGTTTGTTAGAGCGTGTTGGAAATGGCAAACAGTCGAGGCCCATTGTTGCTTTTTCATATGGGCGTTTTCAACCTGCCAGTCTCACAGTTGGCTCACATTTCCAGCGTATCTTAGGATAGCAACTATTCAGTGAACTGTCACGCCGTTTCTTTTGTGTACTGCCCGTACGCGTGTTTGCTATTCCAGTTGTATCTGATTCCATTAATGGGCACCCATTTTTCTTTGGTACGTCAAGTTATTTCGTATGTTCACAATAGAGAATTCGATCATACTACGTATGATACAGTGCCGAGATGGTGTCCGCCAGTGCGCTATTTCTTCAGTCCAGATATGGGCTTAACGTCATGGAAGATTCAATGCTTTGACGAAACGACTTTCACTGTATGGTAGAATAGAGAATTGATGAATTCCGATAAATTATTCGAGTGCCAGCAAAATATCTTAGTCAAATCAATTGCATACCACGGACTCGAGAGATCGAACGAAATGAGTCTGTGGGATCGATTGAATGATCGGAATCCGTTGAACGCACAGTGACCAAAGATGGGTAAGCTTTTGTCAAGCCACGATTTCATCATAAGGGATGACGCTTCCGAATGCGTTCAGCTAGTTATTGTGTAGTGCGGTCCAGGTAGCTCGCTCAACCGGATCAAAAAAGATTATACACATCGTAAAGGGTGGCATTGGAGGTCAAATATGGCATGCGATTAAACTGGACACACAATCTAGCTTCAAAGTGGACACATGTTGACCGGTATGTTAAGTCTTTTTTATATTTTCAGATGCGCCACCACCTTTAAAAAGCAATGAACTATAGACAAATGGGCTGTCTGCAATGTGCGGTTCCTCTGATGGTGTACTCCATAACCGTATGCTTGTGAACAAACTGTTCCTAAAGGTTATGTTAAGCACGAGTTGCCTTTCCTCTACTTGAGTAGCATTGGAACAAATTTTCTTGCCTCCGGTGACCAGACATGCCTTAATGATACAGACTGTAAACATTCGCATATTTCTCACTCCGAGTTAACTTATAGTGAATTGTTATGTGTATCAGCCCGTCCGAGCGGCGGGATAGGAAGATGTTTGAAACGCGTCACCTTCCAGTGGTTCAGGCTCCAAGGTGTTGATTTGAATCGTTTTAGTATTTCTCTGAAGTATTTTGATTCATTGTTGTTGTGGTATGCATAGTATCATCCACATACCACATTTAGAGTTGGCAGCTTAACCTTCATAGTTAATGTAACGCTCTCATGCTTCGCCACAAAGGTTTGACTTATCAGCGGACCTAACAGTGACCTCATTGTTATCCAGTCATTTTATCAGTTGAGTATGTCGGACAACTGAATGTGAACATGAAATGTATAGCCGTATGACTAATTCCTCTATCGATATTCCCACTCTCATCCGAATGATTCCGAGACGGCCGCCCAGCCCAATCTACTAACTGAGCGGAATGTCCGAGAGCAGAAAAACACATCAAGTGAGAATTTTTGTTCCTCTAAAATGTTTAGCTCTCTTATACTTTCAACACGGTCATGAGAACCTCCCAAACTGCTTCACTACTGGCATCTTGGCTAACCACCTCGCAGTCGCATGATATGAGGAATGACAAAAGTCCAGGGTCAGCTTCTGAGGTACTTCGCTTTTATGAACTACAGATAATCCATAAAGTCCGGGAAGTGACAGGGCCCACTAGTCTGGTTACATGTCATCTCTGATTGGATCAGTCAGTCCCGTTTTCTAGATGCATCGTAAATGTGTTGCTGTGACTTTCTCGATGCTTGTCACTTTATCCTTTTTATTGTTTACGCTTACAAATTTAGCCACATGTTCAAGAAGTAATCGACAATTTGCACGCCTATAACAGATCTGGAGATGATTCCGGCTGCGAGTGTCCAGTGTAACTCTATACCATATTTGACCTCCAAATGAAAGGTACATTATCCACCCACGTCACCCCTTACAGTGTGTATAATCTTTTTTGATCCGGTTGAGCGAGCTACCTGGATCGCACTACACAATAACTAGCTGAACGCATTCGGAAGCGCCATCCCTTATGACAAACTCATAGCTTGACAAAAGCTTGCCCATCCTCGGTCACTGTGCGTTTAACGGATTCCGATCATTCAATCGATCCCACAGACTCATTTCGTTCGATCTCTCGAGTCCGTGGTGTGCAGTCGATTTGGTTAGGAATTTTTTGTTGGCACTCAAAGAATCTATCGACATTCACTAATTCACTATCCTACTGTGCAGTGGAAGACGTTTCGATAGGGCACTGAGTATTCTGAGGTCGATTGAGGTAGCTTGATTTGTTCACTAGATCACGCTTTCGACCGTCCCGTTTTTTATGTCGTCTACAGGAGTGTAATATATAACACAATGTGCGATACTATAAATACAATATAATGGAACAAATTTGTATCCAGTTACTTCGGTGTATGGAAGTTGTGTCTCTGTACAACTACAAATAGAGTGTGTTGTACCATTTGCACCGTGTGACTTTTTACTTGTTTGAGGTTTGCTCCACCTTTGTTGGAACAGAATATTATTTATTTTCAGCTGTTGTGCTATCTGGCTGTTACTTAAACGTGCTATGATTGCTTGTTTTTTCAGCTGTAAATCCACTCTCGTGATCATCTCATTCAGTTGTACTACGAGACGGGGGCCAGTTTGATTGAACTGTTCACTCGGCTCGATTTGCGATTAACCACAGCTTGTGAATCAGCCTGTGTTTATGCATACACACTCTGGTTGTTATCCGTCTGCGTCATGAATACCAAACTACTCAAAAAATCAGGGAGAGAAAAATGCTGGTCAGCTCGTGATGTCTACTGGAACTGTGTGACTCAGATTCTCTCACAGCCGGAAAATGCACAGCTGACTGAACCGGAAGTGCGGAAAAAGTGTTCGAAAGAACGCGAATTGTATGAGGATGCTTGTCCTGGAGCGTGGGTAAGAATTATACCTTGACATGATCAATGTGCACTTGCGTTTGCCTTGATTTCGTGGGTTGACCCTACTCCGATAGTGGTGACCTTCAAGAGTTACGCGGTTCTACGCAGTTCGTCATATTTGGAGTGTTTGCGTTCTTTCAGTGTGAACTACAACTTTTATGGAGTATATATATATATATATATATATATATATATATATATATACTCCATAAAA
>LUCH01000457.1:68121-135265 GCA_013368495.1 Paragonimus heterotremus
ACATTGAGGTTTCCAGTCACACTCATGTCAATGTGGTCGTTTTTGTAATGCGTGTATGTGAAGTAAGAACCGTAACGTCGCGCCAGAAGCACAGTAGTTCTTTGTTTCTCGACAATGACCACTGCCTTTATACGTAGATAAAATTTCATGACCGATATTCTGTAATACAACCGAATTCTCCGATCACACTCGACAAAACCAATGCGGACAGACTCAGTGGGCTTTCCCATGTCGTCCAATATAGTATGTTCACTTCCGTGAAATCACTTGAGCGTAATTGGATTTTTACATCACATTAAACATATATATATATATATATATATATAGTCGATGTGCGCGCTCAGCTGTACATGTTTAGTGTCGTATAAAAATCATTCTAGCCCAAATGGTTCCTAAATCTCGTATATGTTCAGTTGACTGGCGTTCCGCCTCGTTCGCCTATGTTTCCATTCTGACAATCTGATTGCGCATTCTTGACTTGGATACGTCTAAGTGAACACTTTGCCACAGGAGGGAGGCGAATTATGGGACCACTGGTTACCTCTCAAGGTAACCGTTAACATTATCGTGACAGCTGTTGTACCGTTTGAGAGAACAGTTATTATACTACGAGTGACCCGTTTACCTAGTTCACTTATCTGTCTCAGGAAAGTTGGAAAATGGCCAACAGTATAGCGCAAGATGTCTTGTGCACCGACACTTCGTTCGCATTTCATCTGTTACCACAGCGAACTTGATGCTATCATGGCCTGAAGAACATTTCATTTTGTGGATATGATCTCAGATGTCAATATGAAACATTAGTTGAAGACGTCTTTTGATGTACAATCTCTGTTCAACTACTAAAGTGGCAGACATCATCTCCATCTCCGGACCAGTTACGCAAGCAGTTTCATCGGTGCACATCCTACGTACAGTTTTTATTTGATGGAAAATTTGATGGAATCACAATGGATAGCCTACTAGGACCTGTACTAGCAGTCAGTTTCATGAGATTTCTTGAGCAGTAGACCGAAGCAACAATTTGACAGATGAAATTTTGTGGACGATGTATAGACGGCGTTTTCAGTATTTCCAGTTCGTAGACTTAAATGAAGCAACTCCGTGATCAGTTAGACTCTGCACAGGAAAGTTCAGTTCACGATAGAAACCGAAAGTGATGATAGAATTGCTTTCCTTGACTTTACGCTGCATAGAAATATAAACTGTTCTCTGTCTAGAAGCATATAGCACAAGAAAACTCGATCCGAGCAATATTTACATTTCAGGAGTTTTCCCCCAACTTCCTATAAGCATGGCCTCCTTCGTACTCTGCTTCATAGAGCTCGTAAGATTGTGACAGTTGACAAAGTCGAAAGTGAAGAACAGCTTCTTTGTGATACACTGATTGATAACGATTATCCACCTCGGTTTGTCGAGAAACACATTAAGTTAGCAGGCTTAAAACCTACTACAATGACTGTTCCAATGAAAAGTGTCTAGCTTCGTTTACCATTCAAAGGAGATAACATTTCACTTTTATTCAGACGAAGACTTACAGCCACAACAAGACGGACCTATAACACCGCGAATGTGGTGTTCATTGATGATACTAGGCAACTACCTACTTCACCGAGAAAGGAACCGGTCGCCTTGATCACTCAACCAATTGTAGTGTATGGTTTCGTCTGTATTTGTGGATGCAAGTACGCTGGTCGCACATCGAAGCAACTGGGGACGCGCATCAGTGAACACATTCTCACTTGGCTGTCTATCTACGGAACTGGCGTCGCCCGAAGCATTTTGCATGAAACAGACCATAGAATCTGGGGTTCTATTGCATTTCGTTTCATACATCGCCCTAGAATGAAGCAGGGTCTACGGTTTGCTGATGCTATTGCCATTCGTCGAACAAACCCGGTGCCGTGCGTTCAGAAACAAGTGGTTGTCAGTTTATCTCTCCTGTGGTAATTTTCTTCCATTCCCAAAACCCGTAATGGTTCTTTAGCGTTTTTATTTTTTTTTCTGTCAGGTGCCTTCTGAACAATTTTGATTTTCAGCCAAGTTTAACACTTGACTATGCATGACTATTTGATTTCGTAACATAACCCTCGTTATCAGCTTCATGTTGCGTCATCCGAAAGCCTGTTCTCGCTTATCACCCTCGCATTCTTCGCCATTGTTGCCATGCTTGCTCGCCATATATTGATTACATTGGTTTCGCTGTGATAACATAGTGGACGCGAGCAAAATGTCCTCACACAAGACATCTTATGCTATACTGTTGACGTTTTTCAAATTTATTTCGCGGAACCACTGCTTCAAGAAAAATTTTATTTTGTAGAGTTGCACAGACTGAGTCGGTGTCCGACTTTGGTTTGGCTTACTGGGTAAATATTGAAGTTCCAGTCTGCTTTCCAGTTAACTTAATTTATCGGACTCATCACCTCAATGGGAAGCATATAGCTTTAGCTCCACATGATTTCGCTTGCTTGTAGCGAGTACATTCTTTCCTATTTAACATGTGATTAATTGTTTATGGGTATCTTGTTCGTGAGCGCCTATTGAAACAGCTTCACTTGTATCTGTGAGATCAATGATTTGTTGGTTCATTTGTCCTATGCAGACTCCGAAAAAAGTGGAGCACGAGTATGGTTCTTTTTGTTTTGATGGACTAGTTGAAATATCATATGGATGTGTATATTTCCAGCTTTACGATACCACACGATGTCTGGTACCATGTGGCACACCGGTTCACGTGTTGAGTGGATATCATCAGAGTGTGTAGACCTAGACAACAGAAGTGGTCGATGCGATCGCGAGCACATAATGCAATCATATTTAAAAGTTGTTTAATTTTTCAAAATCCGAACCTCAACCACTTCTCATTGCTCTTCCCGATCGTTTTGTGCTGCATATCACATCAAACATTTTCATTTAACATACACAATTTTCTTCCTTTTAGGTTACGTTATTTGATCAGAAACGTGAATTTGAATTATTCAAAGCGCAAAAGTTCGAAGAGGATTTGAAGTCCGCTGTGACCGGAAAGCGAACAGGTTGACTAGAAAATCGTGATGGTATTCGGGTTGACCGAAATGGTAGACATCCAAATCGACTGTAACTTTTTCTTCTCGAACACATTTGTACTTTTTAACAACTTTGCACATAGACTGCTAGTTTCAAAAAAAAAATCGATAAAAACATTTTATGGTATGCTTTTTTTTTATCGCCATTCCTAGTTGCTACGATCATACTATTAGATGTCAGATTAATAAGTGCGCCACCACTTCTGTAAATATTTGTCTTTCTCTCATGGTCAGAGCACTTAACAAATGTTGGGTTAGGCTGCGCTCAAAGTGGTGAACAAAAAACGGAGCTGGCACTCATGTTGTTGTGCGCCAAATGGCTGTGACTTTCGTCAATTAGTTTTGTTTCAAGTAGCATTCCCACGACTTTTTGTGTTGTGGCCAGTGTTGAAAATGTAGTCGACAGATGTGTACTCTACAGGATGCAGGCAAACTTGTGAACAAGTTGTCCATCTCCTATGTCATGGGCATGATTGTGTGGCTTTTAAAATTTGATATTGTCTCTTTCATTTAGACTTTACTACATTCAACACATCGACCGTATCCACTGAGATGATCTGCAGATTATTCAGCATTGGATGATACGTTGATTCGAACGTTTAGTTGGAGTACTCTTGTGAAATTGGCTGAACATTCCATTGCACAAGCTTTCATCCGTCAAGTAACTAAATACCAATGGCCCCACAATTGTGGATTCAGAAACAATATCTGGAGTCTAAATGAGTTCACGGGGATTTCAACAGAAAAGGTTATTCAATGGGGCTTGCTCGAAACAGGCCTCCTAACGGAGTCAAATTAACAAACGGTCTCAACACAACTGTAATCGGCGCGGGGACGCGCCTGCGTTTCAGAGCATGTCGTTCTGCTCCATCGTCCTAGTGTGTAGTCATCTTGATCGTTAACATCTTTCTGTTGACAAACATCTTAGCATTTGAGAAGCAGCGTTGGTCTTAGAACCTTTATGTATCGATGAGTATAGATGGACAAAGCAAACGTATATTTCCCTAACATCGTTCTCTTAATCGCGTTTTAGATTTCAGCACGATAATTTGTCAAGAACAAATTGCTTCCTAAGAACGAAATTGAGGAGGTGGTGATCCAACGTAATCACAGTCAGACACACGGTAGGCGACATCCGTTTCCCATTAGCCTGTTACAGTGATCGAAGCCAAAGGACGCATGCGCGCAAACATCACCACAGGTGGCCTGCGCCGCATCACTAACCGATCTACTCACACCACATATCCAGTGGAAACCCGAAGGAATGAGATTAGGCGGCGTGTGGTTGAAGGTCTTTGTGGTGTAAACGGGCCAATATGGCGAGCCAAATGACAGGCTATTATGAAAATGAAACCCTTATTTCTCCGATGGAAAAAGTAGAGAGACTAACTGATAAGGTGTGAGATGGGAAAAGAGGTATTGAAAACATGAGGCAAGAAATTCAGTATAGTACATATCGTACTCCAGGTGAGATTAACAAGAAAAATAAAGGTGTAAGGTTAGAGCGAAAACCAGACAGGACGTTCATCATGCTATACCCTAATGAAGCTGTAGAAAAAGAAGAGTAGAAGGTCACAATAATCCAGGTTTCTGAAATGAAGTGCGAGTGATTTAACAAGCGACAGTAGTCGTTGGTTGATATGAACGAAAACGTATATATGATTGACATAATCTACTTGAGCTCAATGCAGTCGTTGCCTCTTTATAGACGGTGTGCTATAGATATGTTGATAACCTACTAATCCGAGACAACCCGTGCATTCGCGGTCGCATTCATCGCAACCCCCATATAGTCATGTCACCACGACCTATGGTACATATGGTCCCTTCACGTACCGCGCGTTTCAGTTCACCGTTCAGCAATTTTTATTTGTTTAGCCGTCAGATACCTGTCCGGATCGTATTCATCTAGACCGTCTGGTTTAAGGCAAAGTCCATACAACATCAAAAGACTTACTTGGATATCATCCTGTTATCTTGGTTTCTGACCTTCAGAATTTCACTTACCTGCTTTCACTTGCTTGTACAGCGCCTGTTTCAGAATCCGTTCATCAGCCATCCTACGGAAATGTCCCATCAGAATGATTATACTCCCGTTGGTAATTGTTCGCCGAAGTACCTCAGTGTCCTTAAACATGTTCGGCCCCTGAATACGTGAGATGCATCTTAAACTTTATACATGGAAGCGGCTTAGACACCGCGTATTTCGTGGTATCGATGGAAAACCACAATCGGAGGCAGTCACACTTGCAGTCTGTATATTCTTAGATAGTTCAGTTTGTGAACAAACAATTATCGCAGGATGCATGCTACGCTCTTAGCTCGGTTCACTTCGGTCAGTACACGAATATGTCGAGACGTCACCATAAGTCGCAACCGCGCACCTAACGTCTACATGGTGCAAATGTTTTGTGTCTACCCAAACTAAACGGTCTCCGCATTCTGTGTGTACCATTTTCCAGGAGAAAACAGGTTTCTAGGGCTGAAATCCACCCAATCTAGACGATATTTTTGAACAAAATGTCCACGTTGATCCTGATGGCGCGGAAACCTGCTCCCATCAAGGCACCAGTTTATGGACAAAATAGATGAGAAGCAAACTGATAAGAAGTGGAGTGGGCTCAGGAACAATGTCACAAAACAGGAATTGTCATACAGCGCTCAGTGTTTTGTTAACGTGGCTATACAATATCGCGTAACAGTGCACAAGTGATGGAGAACGCAACTTGATTTGTCCCAGATTCTACGGAAAGCCTAATACGGCTACAAAATCCGGAGTCGAGATCAGAATTCTCGTCCAACGGGTATGCCTCCTAACCGGATCGTGTGAGCGAACGCCCTCAACACAGCGCTGAAATCACAGCTGGATTACCTGGTTGTGGGTAGGGTGAGTGTACACGCATTCCCAGTCTAGACACTCGGATCCATCGACCTGATGTTTTGGCCACCGCAGTCAACGGTCGATAGCACCTGACTGTTCACACCCGTCTCTGTAACCCTTTCTGCTCTTCAAAGACATTGTTGGACTGGGAACCAGCATGCGTCGCCGAGTGCAAATGGACAAACTAAAAATTTCATATTTCCCTAACAGATCGTGCTATCACGATAAATTTTCCACCGAGCGATGGATAATGAGAAGCCATATTCATGAACGAATCGGATTTACATGTCAATAAAAGACTGATCAGAACTTAACCATTTTCCTGTAGAATCCGGGACACGTCATGCTGTGTTTTTAAGTGTATAGCGCCACTTGTGAACTCTGATGTGACGTATTATAGCTATGCTATGAAAACGGTAAGCGTCGCTTGGCACCTCTCAGTTTTGTGGCTTCATCACTGATCCATGTCGTTGGACCTCAAGTCAACATGTCTTGTCTGACCACTTTATCCGCGATGAAGACAACTTGTTGCGTTATCGAGATCGGTGTGGATAGCTCGTTGGAAAATGTTGTCCAGGCCTAGGTGTTTTGTTATCTGGAAACCTGCTTCGTCTGAAAACGATGTATCCAGGATGCAAAAACCGTTTAGTCTGGGTCAACACGAGACATTCGCATTATACGGGTTCTGGTTAGATGATTCCGAATTAGGATAACATGTTGATACATGTAAATACTGATCGAATTGTGCGGGGCTGGATGAGGGACGTAGTGCACTCTTTGCAAGTATCGTGTTTGTTCGCAAAGTGATTTCTCTAGAACTGTGCAGACTGCAAGTGTAGATGTTTTTGATGGCGGTTTAGAATCGATACTTTCATTTCAGCGGAGGCACTTCGGACTTGTGGGCGTTGGGGTGACTAGTTTGAATTGATTGTCTGTCCATCTGTTTGCGTTTGTTCATGTTGATTTATTTTGGATCAAACTCCTTTCAGTTCAGTTTGCCGGGCAGCAGCAGAACACGTTGATCCGAAATGGGCATGTTTGTACAGTACCATTTCGTACAATGCCGACACACGCTCGGAGGCCCTGGTGATAATTCCGTTAATGGCATACGCACTTACCTTTGCTTTACCGTCGCGTGTGTAATCAATCAGTCAAATGCAGTGTTTTTGGGACTTGTTACTCGTAAGTGCTCATGTGGTCGTCTATAAATGTTATGCCTATTTTTTTGATATGTATAAGGCGTACACAAATATTCACATCGGACCCCGATTTAAGTACGCACACAAATATTAGCGCTTTAAACATGTCGCTGGTGAGAGTTGACAGCTTGAACTTCAGAAATCCACCGTTAACTACACCGGTGAACGTTAAAACGTTTCCAGTACTGCATACTGATCAAGAAACGGAAGCGAGTGTTGAACGATGACGTACGTTAACTGAAAATGTGGGTTAAACACTACTGTCTCTGGAAGGGGACATCCACGTGGGTTCTTCAGTTGAATATAGCCATAATATCAAGATACTTCGTTTGTCGTGACTCTGCGCATCACCGGACGACAAGTTACTAACAGTGATAACACAGTTTTCAAACGTTGTCACCGGAGGACTATCAATTATCGCTTCGTAGACCAAACAGTATCTAACGACAGGTCAGCTTACGTTCGTACTGACAAGAGGGGGCGCGCTTAAAATATTGGGTTTTTCTTATGTGACAATCGAATCGATGTTTAAAGTAGTTTCGTTTTTGAAAGTCATTACACACCCCCCTCCAAGCGAACTAATAAAATGTTCTATTTCGTAGAAGGGGCTGTAGGTTTTACGTTCGGTTTGTACTGGTTGAGCGATGTCAACATCACCCCTAATTTACTCAGAACCATATGTGATTGTACAGAGTCTGTGTTGTCACGTCACTGCTTGATATATACCCGCACATCGCTGTAGACATAGCTTCGACACTTTCTGGGGATGGCTGACTATCGTTGAGTCTTTCGATCCAGTCACGATACACGCTAATATAAAACAAAAAGGGAGGTTGCGTGACCACCAGAAAGAGTGGTCTAGCATTTTGTCCGCTATTGAAAACGGATGGATCATGAATTTCAACAGTTCTCAACGGCACCGTTCAACGTTTGCCATCACAACACGCAAATTCGTCGTATCCTCGTCTGCCTCCAAGGTAAATGAGTCATCTGTGGACATCGTTAACTGCACTACCGGAAACTCGTCAAAATTCACCAGGGCGTATTGGAACTTCGAAATCCTCCAAATCTCTACCACTTTACCGGAGGTTTACAGTCCTATTTTGTAAACGACCAAACAGTTTCTGCTTTTTTTGTCGGGAGTTTCAAGTTGCTGTTCTTTGTCACTATTGCAACAAAAATTGGACTCCACTCACAATTGATCGCAACTCTCGTATTTCCATAGGCATCTCAATCAGACTCTTTCGAGAAGTTTAATTTATACAGAATCCAAGATGCCTACTAATCTCCAGTAATCAAAATATCTATCAACAAATGAATGATTTTTGTGATCTCAACTTACAGAAAAGTCCTGTTCGAGGGGTCATCGATTGGAGTTAACAAGACAGTTACCGTGTCTCCTGTCGAGGCAATCGGACACCCGCAGAATTATTCACAAGCCAATAGGCCCGAGCGTCTGCATGCCATTAGTTTGTAGCGCATAATTTGAGGCCAGTGGTACACGGTTGCCTAAGGAAAGCGTTGACAGCTGTGATCGATTTCATATAAAATCAACATCCCATGCTAATTACTATGCTTACAGTCAACGGGGAATCAAAGCCTGTATTTATTACGGGAACCTCGAGAAAGCTAACTTTCATGAAACGCAGACATCTATATGGGTGTGCGTTAATTAAAAAATAATGTTTAGCTCAGCTGTCTGATTACGGTTGACCGTAGCTGACACAAAATGACGAGCTCCACAAACTGGCAACCCGAACGTACTGTCTGACTCATAAGACTAATAACAGTGGACTAAGTAATGCGCGTCCAGATGAAACCACATTTCATTACATAATCTGGTCCCGAAGACAGGAAACAATTTCATCATCTTCTAAAGCGTCTGAAGGACAAAAGAACAACGTATACGGGTTGTAAAGACATACTGCAGAACATATGTTTTCTATAATTCCTCTTCAACCGGTACAATTATGCAATTAGATCGAGATGTCCATCGGGCTTGTTACAGAGAAACTAGGTCATTGGTCAATCACTTGTCGATGGCTTGCTTGATTTATTGCGTTGCGCTCGTCTACTGGTTTAACAGTGCAGGTTGGTCATCGATCCGATAGATTTGTGTCCATGATAGGCGCCTGAATAAACCGCTTTTGATGACGCAATACCGGGTCAAGCAGCATGATTCCGATAGCCTCTGCAGTACAAAGTGTTTTCAATCAGATAGCTTTCGATCGCTTACTTGGCATGCGACATACCACTTGGGGGTCTGATCAATGTTCATCTGGTGCCCGCTTTCAACCAGATTAGCGAGAATAGCACTGTTGACCGATCGTTTATCCCCAATCCACCGTGGGATTATTATCCTGGATTTGTTTCGAAACCTGTCTCCACATTCGATCAATATAGCCTACTTCACGGAAATGAGTGATTGACTAGACACACATGGATAAGATCTGAACTGTTAGTCTATTTTTGTTGTAAAACCTGAGAACTGGAAATGTGGTGAGTTGTATATGGAGTTCGGCTGTTGCTTATGTCTTGCTGATTGCCTAACTGAGCGTACGTGTAAGCCATTCTGCGGTATTGTCACCTTCAAATGGCACTTGAATAAACACAGGGTTCTTTCTTTCTTCCTGCGCTTCAGGTTCACATGACGTACTCATCACGTTTCTGGTGATAAATCGTTCCGATTAATCGTCATAATGGAGTGCGTCCTCTGGGAATTCGGGTTCACTGTTTAGTGTATCCGCCGAACTAATTCTGTTAGTCAGGCAACATACTCTATTTCTCTTCTGCTTTAAGGGTACAAAGCTGTGAAAGTTCGCGTACTGACTTGTCCAGATATTCTTGCGATGGATCCTGCGTTGAATAGTACCGTCTATCCGTCGATATTTGGTTTGTAGTCTTCTCAAGCGTAAGCTTGACTGATTGGTGGAAGCAGTTGAACCTATCCAGTACTGTGCAAATATCAGTATCTGAGCTAGTAGTGATAAGTATGTCGTTTGCTTATTGGTGATACTGACTGATGATGGATTGATGCATGGTTCGTTCAAGCTTCCTTATAAATATATTGACCAGGAGTGATCCGAACAAGCACCCCATTGCTACACCATCTGTCTGTCGACACAGCACACCAATGAATAGCGGTTGTACATCGAATGTGCACCGTAGCAGAAGCTCTTCCAATTTCAGTATAGGTAACTCAACATCGAGTTCAGTCTCAGACACGTAGTCACAAATAGAACTGACAGTTTATAACACCGGTGCGTTTGTGAATCATGGCACTACGTCCAGTGAGCATGATTTCTGGGAATTCATATTTGCGTCCTGTATGCACACAACAAATTCAAATGTATTACGTAGACTGAGCGAGGCAATCGTTTTTCGGACAGGCTCAGGCAGTTTCGCAAATCATTTCGCCGTCAAATGGTAAGGCGAATTCATCACATCAAGCATTGAACGAACCGGCACACCAGGTTTGTGGACTTTTGGTTGTCCGTAGAAACGGGGGATAGTAGAACCCAATGGTCGTAGTTGTTCGTAAGTCGCGAGGGTTACCAACTTTTCGTCCTTTAACGACTGAAAATAATTCTAGTGATCTGATGTTCGGCATACTCAGTTTTGTTCAGTTCGTTGGTATCTCTAGGAAATGTGTTCTGGTTTACGAGAATAGTACTCAGTTTCTCAATGTAATCGCTTCTATTCACGATGACAATTCCAGCTCCTTTATCCGGTCTACCGAGGAGAGTAAAAAGATTCTGTTGGAACTTCCTCAATGAACCTGTGTACTCCTCAGTAAAAGGACCTCTCTGTAGGTTGCGTCAACAAATTAGCATGAGTGCTGAGTCTCACAAAATATAAATAGCCAATCGCCGGGATCGAGCCGAGCAAATTTTGCTCTGCTGTGGAGTTCCGCTACAGTATGGCGACAAAATGGAGCTTCGTAGTCTCTAGACTTCGCAGAACAATGGTTGACCTGTGGCACTGGTCTCATATGAGTTCAAATGAATAACAACTACGGGATCGTAGATGCACATTTTCTGGGTACGACCTAGGTCCACTTCCAGACTTGAGAATGCAGACTACAATAGCTAGGTAATTTATTTATTGGACAGTGCGAACATTAAAAGCGCCAACATTTACTCACCGTCTTGGCTTGAAGACATGAGAATTGGAAGCATAAGAGGAGAATGATACCGAGTGGACGGATCTAATAGGGCAACATTAATCTACAGCATTTCCTGATCGTTTATGCTACTACGAGACAGACCCAGGAGTCAATAACTTGATAGTGAAGAGCACCGCGGCCCAGGGGTGTAGTGAATAAGACATTGCTGCTAGATTCCAATAACAGCCGATTTTCATAGATGCATCCTTCTGAGTAGTACATAGGGTTTTTCGACGCGTTGAGTGGTACACTGGCGGTCAACCACCAACCGTTGAGTGGTAGGGGTTGCTCTCTCTCTCTCTAAACTGTTTCTTAATACAGAGGACAGCAGTGTCGTAAATATAAGAATAGTTCCGCTGTATACGTACGAGACCGTGTCCCGTCACACAAGCGGTAAATCTACCAATGCAACTGCTTCCGTCTAGCTGCTCTCCTTGAGCCTGTCTGACATGAGATCAAGCCCCAGTCAACAACAAGAAGTTAGAAGAGGTCTTGGTTTGTTTTGTGGAATTGGGTCTAACTAAATTCAGGATGTATACTGTTGGCCAATGTGGCAAACTCTGCACTCTGTGTACTCTAACCCAACATTGGAACTTGGTTCTTGATGCTCATGTGAACAACAGAAGTGATGGGCAAAAAGAGGTTGCCATCAAATTGACTACAGTGTAGTATAGACGGAAACGGTTATTGTAGGTTGAAACTCCTCTGACAAGTAGAATTTAAACTGTACTATTGCTAACAGCTACACATGAGTATTTTCGAGTTGTTAGCCTGACTGGTTGTAGTACATGTGAGCTTCAGTGCCTGCAAGGATCAAAGCCATGGAACTGAATACTGACCATTAAGATAGCTGTACACAACCTAAATATCACCATGTTTGATCTGTTTGTTGATACCTGAAAGGCGAATTGGTGAAAAATCACAATCAAAACTGACTTAGTTAAAACATTGTTCAGTCGCGCGAAATGATACTTACGTAGGCCAATGGACAATCATCTTATAGCAGAACCAATACGTGAGGAGCTGTATCGGCAAACTAGCGAGTGCATACGAAAGTAAATTTGGAAAGTTAATCCAGTCCACCAGCAGCTTCTTTCTCGTTTGTGATTCTAACTAGTGACAACGGTTGTTACAGTTCAACTTTTCGTCCACCATTGATCTCCTAAAAGTAGTTTCGTGCTGGCTTATGAAGCTTTACTTCGTTTGAAACCAATATCTTAGTGATCAATCCACTTGATGGTTGCGTTGCACGTGTGCTGGTCAAAATTACGAGATGTAGGCGCGGCCGTTTCGAATAAACTCACGGAGTTCAAAAATCCAAACGGTTGATTTACCCTTCTTCTATACTTCAATAACGGTACTTGTGAACTGAACTGTCAAACTGGTCAACACCTTTTAGTACATCCATATGGATGTGACAAGTCATTGACGTAATCAGTCACTTTCATCTGAAGTTATGTAGGTCAGTTTTGTGTCCAGGTGACAGGAGCGTCGGATAGGGTCTGAGGACGATTGGTCCATGTCCGTGGATTGACGCGACCAAGCTTGTCACGTAAGCACCAGATTGTACAACCATCTCTTTACAATTCATTCAACAAGATAAGGTCATGCAGGTCAATGACACATTTGAGTAAACGCATCCATTTGTTCAGATGAGGTAGGACGTTCCCATTTCACGCAGGCGACATGATATTGGCGACAGGATGAACGCTGTGTACAACGTCATTGGTAACCAAGGGAATGTGCAAACAAGGACCAAATGAAGATCAATAGCTTTGTCAATCACAGGTAGATTGTTTGCGAAATCTGAACCGACAGGTTGCGTTAGCACCGAAATAACCATTTCATCCTTTGATATGACTTCTGTCTTCTCATTAAAACCGAAAATGAGCACGTTCATCTTGTGGTTCTGATTGCACTGACAGCAGCATTTCTTCAACTTGGATACTTACCAATCAGGTTGTTATGCTCTTGCAGCCGTTATACCAACAGTGACCACTTAAACCACATATGATACCCTTTTTGAGGGATCACCGATAGCCCGCGCTCGATACTGTCGTCGATCGGCAATTGGACATACCTACTAATTGTAAGCATAAATGGAAATCGACCGCCCATGCTATCTCACTTCGTTCGGTTGGCCCCACTGGGTTGACACTTTAGCATGTCGACGACGTCACTCATCACTTCTACAAATTTAAATGATCTACCCAAAGTATGATGGAATTATCCAGTCGAAGTCGCAAACAACCATGAAACTGGGGAAAATGGACAGTAGTTTACAACCGAGTTCAGGCGGCCTATGGTTAACAATAGCGGAAACTAGGTACTGATGGAAAAACCCAGTGGGAAGAATAGGTGAAATGACCGTATTCAAGACTAATGTAAGTCTTAAAATGAAGATTCATCAACACTTCACCGTGCCAATAATGCGCAATGGTAGTTTATTAATGTTAGTACTTTACTGATGATAAGGAATTATTCAAATTTGTGTAATGCTGGGGAAGAAATACGACTTACATTGATGTATGTGATCGTCACAACGATGATCTGCTACTGCTTAGGAAAACAACTAAGGTGTTTCAGCTTTGATTATTCAGATTTATTACAGAGAAGGTGTGTATGCATCGATCGGCAAAAAGACATTACGATCGATTAGTTTTGTGAGAAACATTATTCATCAGTGGATGTTTCACCAGTACCGTCATCTCCGGTAAATCTGAGAACTTTAAAAATAGAAAAGACTTTTACACACCTTGAGTGTTAAAATTTAATACGCAATTCTTGGCGGTTTTTTACTGCGGCCGAAATTGTGAACGTTGTGCGAATGCTCTCGAGTTGGTGTCAATGTTCTTGTTTAATAAACTTGACCGAAGTACTTTTTCTGTGAAAATAATCGCACTTAAGACGGTTATTATTTGAATAAAAAGTTTCCTTATGTTTCCAAAGTTAGGATGATTGTCTCAAGTGCTTTTTATGTGAATATCTCAAGCAGTATTACTACAGTATACAACGCTTAGATGCAATGTGCGATGTAATTACGAGTCCAAGCGTCTACCATGATTCCTGAGAACAAGTCAATCACATTTCAATCTTTGGTTATGTGATTCTTTTATAACAATTCCATTTATGTGGAGGTATACAAAACGATTGTTCTAGCTAATGGAAGTCGTAGTGGTTTTTGTGTTACTGACCACAGAAGTGGCAATCGGCAAATAGCAGCTACGGATAAAGGAAGCGTCTGTAGAAATACTTGAAAACGTCGGAAGATATGCCTGGTCAAAGTATCTGACGGTTGTTTAGACAGTTTTCGGATTATCAGTGAAGTTGGACACCAAGTCGACATCTCATGTCAATTACATTAAAAAAGGCGTCATAACATGCTCCGGACAAGTGGATGTGTCACTGACCGACACGAGATTACTGCGTTAACTGAACGATAGCGACAGACAGTAACACGATACGAAGATTACGGATCTGAGTCGCGTCGAGGCCATCTCTATCTGTTAAGCCCGAACAGGGACGAAACGGATTCTGATAGAATATCACGTTGAGAGTGACCACTAGAAGAATTCCAAATACCTTGTCCATTATATTTTCTAACCGTCACATGAGTCTTGTACGAATGTTACCGAATACAGAAACCCCTTTTTCTGCGTTCATTTCTCAAATCTGAAACTGCTCAAATACTGGCAAGTTAATCATTTATTGTACATAGCAGAGATGGGACGAAGAAGTGGATTTCGAGGAAATGTGGCATGTTGGAAAACTCATATATCATGAATCTGTTCTGTGTGTTTGTAGAATGTCCGAGACAGTTCTGTCCGAGACATGAGGAAATGGCGGTGACAGTAGCTTGGCTGAGGTGGATGCACTGCCTCGGAGAAAGGGAGCTGAGCTATTCAAATCTGGAGCGCTAAATAGCAGATATAAATCAGAGCATGATAATTGTGGGTGTGGGAGGAGTGGAGATCGCTTGTGATCGAATGAACAAACGAATGTGAATAACATGCAACCAAATCTGAGATTAAATGGAATTTGTGAGGTCTAGAAAAATACACACCAGCTGAGCATATACACTAATGGGTTTGACAAGCAACTAGAATGTAGTCATCAACTCTTGAGTAGGTGTTTGCGTGGATGCAGAAAGATAGGATCTGTTTATATGTTACAAAAGAAGAAAGTAGAACGTGAATAAAAGTACCATGACCAGGATAAATGCATCCATTCAGATAGTCTGCCCATTTTGATGTACAGATAGTTATGAAACCGCAACCCAACAAAATTGGTGGGGATGTCAAGAGCGATTGCTCAATTCGTGTTGTTATTAGCCTTTACCAAGGAATCCAGGTTTAGGGAAATTACTGCTCAAACCACTTAAGCCGCCAGTGATGGTACCCAGTAGAGAACGAGTAGGACTGGAGAACGACTCAGGCCTCACAGCTTGTGCGGTTTCTTCCATCTGAGAATCGGAGCAAAAACAACGTAAAAGAACAATGAAAATTTCTATGATTGCAAGGCTAATTATACTGAGGGAGTCCACAAGGTATGCATATAAGAACAACCTTTCGGCGAAGATCGGTTAAGAATTAAGCTGGCAAAACTGACAAATGAATAGATACGGACAACAGGCAACACAAATATAATCAAAGCGTGATAATAACACGTTACAAGATTTCATAGTTTCACGCACTAATGATGCAGGGTATGTTAATTCGCCAGAAATTATGGATCCACCAGTCTTCACAGAAGCCGATGGAGTATGAAAACACTTGCCGCCCGAAAAGTGCAGCAACTTTACATAGTACATCGAAATCGTGAAGAGGTTCAGCGCATTAGATTTCGAAGGACTTGTTGAATGAAGTCCTGGAGATAAGTAGTTAGCATATGAAAAGTCAAAATTCTTATGATATATCCACATGGTGTGTTACTACATTTATAGTTGTGTAATAATTTACTGAGCCAGCGTTAAGCTGCCAGAGCAACGCCTCGGATCGAATGGCAGGTAGCCCAATTGTTTGTAGAACGTGAGTCTAGGCAACTGAGATTAGTGATCCATTTTTACCAGACGGAATGGGAGTGGGGCTGTCAAACGGAGCTCAACGCAACTTGTGTTCGACTATCATCACGTTGACATGACCAAATCAGCTGGGCTCTAGTCACTTCACTTGGTTTCGCTCTGCATTAACCTAATCAACTGTTCAGGTGACTTACGCCGAGTGGACTATAGCGGTTGGTATCACGGCCTCCGATTCCTCGGTCAGTGGGCCTATCACTCATGCTGAATTTGAGGACAGTCCCTCATCATGTTGGACACACAGTCCATCATGAACGAACAGACCAACTTACTCGGATGTAAAAGGTGAATAAAATAAATAGAACCGTTACTAAATTGAATCAAAATTAGGGGTGTTATCTAACACACGTTTGCATTATGCTGTTATATGAAGTGGGCCCAATATAGCTAAACTAATTTGGCTACTACTTTCTAGAACAAGAGCAAGAACAAACGAAACGTTAAAGTCACGCCGCAGTCCTTATTACGAGCATATAAACTAAAACAACAGTCACATTAGCCCTTAAAAATGACGCAACAATGCAGTGAAATAGGATGTTTTCTTTGCCTGTTTTAGTTAGATTATGCAGGGGAGGATGAGAAAAATACCAGTATGGTATGGTGCTGAGACCAACCAAAACCGTTTTTTTTATTTTAACGAGATAAAATAAAACAGGCGTGTGCTGTAATTGCAAGACAGGGATTTAAACTAATTTGTGTCCACGACGAATATTACTTACTCAATCATTACCGAAAATTTTACTCATGTCCTGAAGATCAGTCGAATCAGAGAAGTATAACATCAAGAGTTTAGCCAGCAAGTTACCGTGTTTTACACCCTTGATTACCCGACTTATTTAATTCTGAATTCGTGATTTGTGAAAATGAAGAAACTTAAGAATAAGAAAGGATAGAAGCGGCGGTTGATCAGAACAATTTTGTGTTTGTATGTGACGGTATATTGTACTGAATCTTGGCGATCTCAAGGACATTTTGGTTCAAACACCATACACAAGGTTACCTTCTTAGAAATAATAAAACAGAATATTGATTTTCAGTGTATCCGATTCAAAGCGCTGTCCGGTCAAATAAATGTGTATTACCTGAGCGTAAGTCTCAGGAGAGAACCTACATCTGAGCAAAAAGGAGACGAACAGTACTATCGCTGTAGTCAGCAGGGACACAAACATATATGGTGGAAAACTTTCGAAGGGTTCGGCGTCTAGAACTAATTTTAACAAAAATCCAGCGTACTGCGCAAAGAACTTAGTCTACGCTAGCTTGAACGATCACGCCTGATCTGGAATCAGTTAGGATGTACAGTTCTGGTCGACTACTGTCCAGGGTTTTGGTTTCTGAAATGCCACAGACGCCGACACTCAACGAGTCTAACATCCGAACGAGAACGACTTGTTGACCTATCCATTAAAGAGTACGAGTACTAAAGGCGACTACGTTAAATGACACTTCAGATCTAGGCAAAGGACATTAAAACGGGAAAGTTGATCGTAGGAAATGAGACTGCTTGTTTTGAAACCCGAAGGGAGTTTGTAGAAATGGGGCGCAGAGAGAATCTAACAGTCCAAGTGGGAACAATAGTAGGTTTGTCAGCAGTAACACACTATCGCCCATCGTCATAGTTATACTGTAGAATTTTTAAACAACCATGAAAATTCTCCTACACGCCACTCTACAAATTAACGACTCATACACCTGGCGATTTACATAAAATCAGACAGACTGAGAGTGTCCATATTTTGCAATGCTAACCGGTACCATAAAAAACCCAGATGAAAAACTTTCATAGATCATTGCTGTTGACAGTCAACACCACTTGGCTGTGAAAAGGCGGTCGCTCAAATGGTTCGCCATCGACGTAGTATGTCATAAGTTCATGAAATTAATTCTATCTTTATAGATAGCAAAACGCTGGCCACAATGCACACAAAAAGTGTAACGATCAGTTCCGAAGACTGCATAGTTATATTACAGAATCCAGGTTGGTTGCACGGTTACCATGATTTTTACTAGGCTGAACGGATCGCAACATAACGTACGGCAGATTGATATCCGCACGTTCAAAGTAGGTCGCCGAACCTCAGTACGAAACAGTGTAGGAGGAAATGTTGTCATTCAGCTCAGTAGCCCACAGTGGATTGTGTCTGGAATTGTTCAACACCTATGTTACAAAGAATTTGCAGTCGTGACATTTTAGGTCATATACGGATAGAATACTAACTAGCTGTCCAAAGTGAATCAAAATGAACCCAAAATGAATCACTCAGACCAGCAACAATGTCGTCGACAGCCGTTCCCACTGATTTGTTTGTCAGTTCAGCGAGAATAGAATAAAAACAAATTGATATTGTTGTTCAGTCCTTTTGCCGTTCTTTTCAATTTCACACATGGGAGCAGGTTCACTTTAGAAAGGCTACGTAAAAGGAATTTCAGTCAAAAATCATAATTAATAACCAACCTGCAATCGCTGCATTATGGTCTTGTAAGCCATCGTGTCCAGTGCATCCGGACTAATGCCTTGTAATTCGAAATCCGCGTACATTTTCTGAACAAAAAAATCGCGTGACATAATTAAGAACACTGTATTCAATTACGTTCGCTTGCTTGAACACTCAAATCAGTTGACGGAGGTGCTCAAATAACATTAATTTTGTCGGTCACGTGACGTGACAACAGTGCTTATGCGTATTCGAAATGGTCAAACAAATCTACTGTACGAAACAAGTCGTACAACGTGCAAACTTTTAAGCTCATACTCTAATCGATTTTTCCTGCTTATTCGAATACAACCTTACGTCATATTGAAGAATGGAGTTAACGCAACAGAATTACGCGGACAATTTAGTCAAATTATCTCTGTCGATCGCAAAAACTAGTCGGAAACTTCCGTTAAGTCTTGAGAAGTCCGATTCAATACTTGACTTTTCACAACCTCATTCGAATTCCCAATGTGGTCAAACAGGACAACAGCCAATTTGTCCAAACATTCGCGCATAATGGATTTACTCAAGACGAACGTGTGGTTGCATCTGGCTATCGATTACCACTTAGTAAGTTTGAGGTCAAGTGAATTGACCGCAACAGCAATAGCAGAGGCTGTTTTCCATTGGTCGAAATCCACACAACTTACAGTTTGCTTTGTTCCCAGTTAGATGATACCACCACGAAACTATAACACCAGAATAGTTGGGTTGCATGCTGCGTGATTATCATACAAGTGGTGGTAAAAGTCACCTAAATAAACTAAGTCAACTGGGATACGATACATTCATGTGACATCTTTATTTGATACAATTCCAGGGGACACAAAAACAAACGAATATAACCTAAATATACTATCACAACAAAAACGAAGGGGTTGGTTATTTGTTTTTGGTTTGTCGGTTTTTTTGTGCGATTTGCAGTGGACTCAAAAATTATCAACCCACTAGGGGTCAAATGAGAAACATATATGTTGAACTGCCCGCTCGTTATTGTAATGCACCGGCCGCATGAACGTTCGGTCTAGGTTATTAAACGTGAGCAGGAAAACAGAGGGTGGAAGACTGTGATAGACCAACACGTAAATTGTAACAGTTTGTCGACGAGCACCGGATCAGTTTGTTCAGATTTTGGATGGTCTATCCAGAGGTTTTTCCCACTTCGTAAGTTGTTTGCAAATTAGGTGGTTTTCTAACCAGTTTTTAAATATCCCGATAAAAATTACACTAGCTAAGATAGTGTTAAGTCTATCACTGACCAATCGGTATATGTGACGAGCTCAACTGATCATCTTCGAATCTGTCAGTCGACAATGATAGTCGATTATTCCGGAAAATTAACACGACCCTTCGCATTCCAGCATATTCTTGATAACCCGAAACTTACAATTGTATGAACTGCACGTCACCGGGTAGACAATGGTAACAATAATATCAATAATGAAAATAATATAATTTGTCACGAATGTGATCTATTCGCTATCGCACTTGAGCCGAACGATACCATTAATTCGCGTGAGAGAAAATCCAGCGAAACTATGTTCTTTCGGAAGACACGGTAGACGACTTTACGTGAGTGGGGATCAAGAAAATAGCACACATTTCGTTAAATCAATGCAGGGGTAAAAGATCTAGGCCAGAAGTTAGCGGGGAATTTGATCCAGCGAGTAGGTAGGTAAATCACATTGAAAATCGGTCCATAATGAAATTGAGACGAAATGAGACGATATCTCAGACGCCTTAGAGTTTCACTGAGCGGCTACTACGTGAAAATGATGGAACACAACAACTCACCTTCATAATTGTCGAAAGACATGTGAATTGGTACGGGCTCAGCGCGTTGCCTTTACGTTCTGTTAACCACTCATTTATCATTCGAGTTTGGGTCATGTACCAAGTCTAGAAAAAACATGCAGAACAATCAAAGAACAGGCATTTAAAAAAGCTACAATACCTAGGCTTTAAACGTATACAACACATTCGATGCGGTAGATTGAATACAGTATCGAACATTTAATAAACGCAGTAAACACTCGGAGCTGAGGCGCTGTTTTTCTTTTAAGAAACAATCTACGTCCATAAGTCCTAAATCCTCCATGTTCGCTTCATTCACGATGTTGGCCGAAACCAAAATGACTATGATGTGTTCACATAACTGAGCATGTAGTGGGTACTCATTGTATTTGTTGCACTGGTAGCAATAACTTACCGGGAAACGTGATTTGGATCTGGTAGGAATGAAAGAAGTACGCGTATACACATGCGTAGCCTCAACCTATGCGAAATCCAAACCAACTGAGCTCTGGGTGGACTGTGTGTAGAACATTATGCTGGGGTGAATCTACAACATTCCTACATCCATGTCAGACTACAGATCAGTCGACTGACAGTCCACGCCAACGGTCCTTGTGAGTTTTCACAGACGTCGATCGATCAATCAAGTGACAACAATTAATGTGAGCTAGTGCCCATCCCTGCGTTAGATCTCACACTGATGACCAGGATGACGGGCAATACAGGCTGGACAAAGCGTCTCGCACATGCTCGACAAACCAGTTTCCCGAAAATTTAATAGTGCTTCTGATAATCGGTGGGATCTGACAGCAAATCAGTTTGCGTAGATGGCACAAGGCTACTGGCAGTTTTTTTAATGTTTGACGGGAGAAGGATTCGAGTGGTGGAGAAATGATTACGTAGACAAGTTGTCCAGGTGAATGCCAGTGTTCATCCGATCATTGATGACATGTGGGATTTCAAACATTGCAATTAGTCTAACGGCAATACAAACTCCGAGTGTGTGGTGAACTTTTGCACATTTCCTGTAGGTGCTCTTAACACCGGCAGTAATTTGTGGAGTCCATCGATTCTGAGACAAACGGTACAGATAACTGGAAAGTGAGGCAATAATGGCGAACTTTAGCGTCCACTGTTTCTATGGTAGGATACATGAGGCAGGTTCATTAGGTTGGCACACGACCAAGCATGGCAACGACCATGGAAATGGGCAAGTTTTGATGAGGAAACACATTAATCACTTACGGTGTCGTCTACGACCTTAGCACATGCTAAGCGCCGTTAGCACCTGAACTGGTCTACGGACTGAATCGAACCTGATATAAACTGCAGAAATAACCCGTAAAATATTATAATGCTTCCTGATGCTCACCCTCAAACGGACACTCCATGGCCGGTTTTGTACCAGGAATCATCAGGTAGAGTTAGTTCGAATGAGGAATCCAAGCGGGAACTCTTTGCGGCACGAGTCGGAGCTCTTATCCACTTGACTATCAATTCTATAAGCATCATTTGTGATTTGCCGACTATGCAGAATGTGTTTTCAAATGACAGCCATTCGACTGGGGAATGAACTTTACTTCAACATCTGACCAAGAGAGAGCTGCACGCGTGAAACTGTAGTGATTTGACAAATGCTATTGTCGTCCAGACCACAATACGAGAACACTGACCAGTGACTAATTAGGGTCACTGACACAATAAATCAACCGAGATGCATGGTGTACCAGTGTGATACACTTTTGTTAGACCATGCATCTAAACAGCTTTACTACAATGTTCACCGTACTTTTTTGACATGTTTGACACTAACTACATTCAATCAAACCTCTGTATTCCCGCTGTCACTACTGCCATTAGTACGGTTTTGTCCAAGTCCGAGTGTAATTTGACGTATGTGGTGTTCTACTTATACTTCGAAGTACAGTTACTATAAAAGCCGTCAACTCCTTCGCCCAACTGTCTGGGACTGTTAAAATAAAGTTTAAATGTGCATCCTGACAACACCGTCGGTTAGCTGACCTGACCGGGTTGAAATAATTTTGATCAGGCGACAATGGCCAGAATGTTCTGACATAAATAACCCAATGTCGTGGGAATAGGAGACATCAGGTGGACTCAGTGTTTACCAAAAATAACGATTAATCGTTTACTCAAGGCAAGCATACACAGTTGGCAATTATAGGTTTAGCTGAAACTTGCGAGATTTCACGTTCACTGGCAACAATAATCAATCCCTTAACTGTGGGTCGATGGTCAGAAAATTTGACTGTGTATGTGGGCAAAGTAGACCTAACCCGTTCATACTTGGCAGACAATTATGGTAGATTTTGTTCACATCAGTGATGGCCCTAAATGGGGGCGGTTTTTTGGTGTTAGAATCGTTCCACGAAAAATTCACTTACATTCGTAGACCACATGTTGATTGAAATAAATATTCATTACGAATTGCAATATTTAAGAGACATAGTGAAATTTGTGGAGTAATAGCTTTCACAACGATGAGGTCAGCCCAGTTGCAGAACGCGATGAACGGTCTTCTCGGTTAGAAAGGTGGTATTCATCATGAACAAACCTGAATTTTCTGGAGCGGTGAGACGTTCATCACAAAGTACAGAGCATTTACACCCATATATTCTGATTTCTCATCTTTCCTAATCCGTTTCGACCAGAATTGCGGCCGACTTTACAAAGCATCGTGTTTTTACTCCTCATTCTCCATCACATCATTTGATATACACTGTTATCCAGTAAAGTACTCCGCACACATAGTGATAATCGTTTAAACCGCTACATGACGTAATTCGTCCAAAAAAATGGCATAGCGAATTACCGCATAATTTGAAATTCTAATTTGTCCGTGATTGTAAGGTACCGGTGAACATTGAACTATGTAAGATATGCTTGCAAATTTGTTAACCGATACAGCTAGCAGGCTCATCAGAAGAGGGTTGTTCCTCTAATCAATGAATCTGATTGGGTCGGCCCGCTGCGTTGATTGCATATTAGCCTGCTCACCAAGGAAATGGAGTTTAGTCGCCCACCTGGGTGCACACCAATCTATAGATAAATTCTGATGCAGTAAGAGCAGCAAAAAAAATATCGAGTTCGATTCGTCGTACTTATTAAAGGCAATATCGCCAAACTGTAACAAATAGAAGCTCTCCCATCTAAGCTGATATAGCAGGAGCTCAAAATCCTCAAGAGTACATCAATGGTACAATGTGGGAGGAAATAGGTGTGAACTAGGGACTGTTAAAAACGATCAAGTTCAACACATTGAGCATCATTCTAATACTTAAAAACCCTCCTCATTTACAATAGAAAGCAAACATTAACATCAATAACAACGACGACAAGCTCCTCACAGAAGCATCAGTAGCGTATTGTAGACTGATAAATGCGCGTTAATCATGCTGTTGTTTACACCGCTAATGGGCAACCCTTACCAAGAAAACTAGAAAACAAATGGGTTCCTGCCGATTCGCCATTTCAGGTAATTCATCAGCATGTGGCCGTCTCTTCGACCACCTAATCAGTCCGAAACTATTTCGTACGATGCCACTTATACAACGATTGACCGTCTGTAAAATTGGCTTTATTCAAATCCACTGTTCAACTATCAGTGTGTGAATGACCTCAACGCTGAGTAAGGCTTGCACACACACACAAATGGAAGCTGTTCCTCGATAACGAGCAGAGACGTTCGTCAGACTAGTTTCGATATCCCCGAAATCTCAATCATCCATACAACAGATGCAAACACACAATTTCCAAACAGTAATTACTAGTAGTTTACAGAATATGAATGGATGTTAACCTTGAATTGGCCCGATATAAAGGGCAACACCTAAAAGTATGTCCCGAAAACATTTATTACCGATCTGCTGTATTGTTTCCGACGGCACCAGTTTAAAAGTCCAATCAAGCCCAGTTTGGAAAACGCGAGCGACACAAATGCGATAGTCCGAGGATCGAGCCTGACTAGATCATCCAATTAATTGACTAACCACGTCCTCAGATAAGTTAAGAAGCGAGTAATGCAACCTAACTAGACACCAACGGGGAGAATGGTCATGTGGAGAAAAAACAGCTGAGCACATTCCTGTGTTTAACACTGCCGTATCGGAAATGAATACCAAAGACCGGTGTGGTTGGTAGTGTATTGTCAGCCTGACAGACAACAATCACTGGCACAATCAAGATGACATATCCAAAATTCAAAGTCAGTCTTGCTCGAGGAGGAATAAGTCTATCTCGGAATCACGATGATTGAAATAAAACATTCGATGTGGATGAACTATAACAAAGCCGAAATTCTACAGTAAACTGTTTCTATTCTGGGTGGGTCAGCCAAAATGTGTGCCTGACTGAGAAAACTTAGATCGAACGTAAGTGATGCGTGAAGTTCGATCAGTACAAGCTAACAGGAAAACAACTCCCACAGCACTTCTGTGACAGTTCTTTCGCGCCAGCACAACATTGCTCCACATGCCTAGCATCGCACCATTGTCTTTGATTATCCAATTTCTCCGCCACTTGGTGTTTACAGCTATGCCGGTGATGTCTACTCAGTGATTGTAAACAACTTCGAAGCTGTGGCAGAGAGATCATCATTTGATGTTTTCTGGAGTAATATCTCGTAAGATTTGATCACACTTGAGCATGCGACTGATTTTAAGCATTGAATCAAAGAGATGGCGAGTCACACAGAGAGATAAAAAAACGATTTTAAAAAACGCGAGTTACGTAACATTGGCGTCATAACAAATGGTAGTTAAGCACGTAGGAGATTTTGACGTCCGATAACCACAGCTGTGGTAGACTGAAACATGAGCTTCCAGTTGCTCTGAAATTATGCCTTGAAGTTTGAATCTATATCCTTATTCAAGTTGATTAACAGGATTTACCGAAAAGATTTTCGTCTAATTCCGTTATTTCGATTATACATTTAAAAAGTACAACGGTTGTGGTCATGATGGAAACAGGAATTATTCTCACAAATGGATGCGAAAGTAGCCAATCAACGAGCAACCCAAGCAAGCCTACTAGATATACCATGTATAACCAATACCGTGTGTAAGTAAACCAACAGCTGCTTTAAGATGAACGGTAACGCACACAACTCTATTTGCATGACAGAAATGGAAAGGAGTTTTTTTTTTCAAGACGCAAACATGAAGCAACTCATTGCAACACTCTGTGAACAAAACAAATAACAACGTAGACGGTAAACGAAAATAACATTGAACTACCATTCAAAGGTGACATTTCTTCATTTTGAATCACAAAACATCTCGTCGCTTCCGCTAAGGGAGCACATAGTGCGGCTGAAATCGTAGTTGTTGAACGAACTCGTAAGCTACCGTAATCTTCAATAAAGGGAGAGCAACCTATTGGCGCCAACTTACACTGTATTTATCAATCTGTTTGAAATTGCGACGAAAGTTACATCGGTAAAATCGATAGGTGCTTGAACTCTAGGCTGAAGGAACATCTGCCGAAAGGGGATCAGGGTTTGACTGCGCAGTCTATTTCCTTTGTCCCTGGATCACCCAAACTTTTGACCTGGTCTATCGCCAGACATATGTTGACCACCGGATTAAGCCGGAATCAACATTCAGGATCATAATGCGCCATGCTAATCCGTGTTTCCTACATTTCTCTGAGGCGGTCGCGATTAGTAGTCTAAGTCAGCACTGTGTGTACAAAAACAATTATATATAAGCCCCAGACTCCCATGGACCTAACAGTTTTGTGTTGATGTTCTCCACCTAATTTTCTATTTTCATTATTCACCTTCACCTCAGTTATATCATATATATGATCCTGGTTATTGTTATTTGATAATGAAGAGGCAATACGGAATGCTAGTATCTACCACTGTCCGTCTTCTTACTGCTTAGTTCAAATTTATGAAGGGAACCAACTGATCCAACAGTCAGCTGGTTTTATGTTCTCAAAGAAATGTCAGAAAAGCGTCGATTCTAGAAACGAACCTGTTTAAAACGAACTGGTGTAGTGATCATTTCAAATCAGACGAATCCTTGCAGACGTGTGAATGCGGTTAAGTGTGATGAATGTGGTGTGCCCTCGTTTTGTTTAAACAAACGTAGTGACTGTAACTTGGAGTAAGTATGCATGCTGTGTACCAAGTCTGTATACATTTACAATACAGTAATATCTCACTTTTAGAATACTATAATTTAACTTATTTTCATTTACAAGAGTGGCGGTCGGAAAGTTGCCAGCCTGAAAGCCTTGTAACAATAACTTCTCACTCTGAGTGTTGGTGATATCACATGTTAAGTACCAACAAGCAAAGGTTTGGCGTTTTGCACTGAGGATCAGTTAATCTATTCCGACATGTTATTTTTTCATATTGATGCTGGACAGGAGTATGACAAATCTGGAATAGCCAGTTGACATAATAGAATTCCACCGAAGCACTAGACAAAGGTGCCGGAGACCAAACTGGTTCGAAAACTAACAGTAAAAAAGTGGACTGCTGCAATCAAACGGAACCAACAGACAATTTAAGATGATTTTCACAATGATCGACTTGAAAAGTGTACTTCCGGAGAACGCCCAATGCCTAATAATCGATGACTGAAGATGAATTAGAAGGCACAAACCTTTAGACACAATGGTGACACAGATGCAGAGAGCAGATGGAGTAGATTACAGTTAAAAGTTTCTCTTAATCTAAATGAGCATTTGAAACAGTGAGTTCCTTTTAACCACTTCAGCAGGGCAGAAAAAAGACATATCGCGATATGTTAACATTTCATTTGCTCTCATCAGTCGCGAAAATAAAACATGCCAGTTATATACATCACACAGATAACGACAGACAGGGATTAGACACACCTACAAGCATATCACATATTACGTGATCACGACAATGGCAACGCGATAGGTTGTTTCAACCACTTTTGTGCACACAATGTCGGCTGGTGAGTTCAGATGAGCATCGCTTCGCAGAAAACTAACAATTTCGGGTTTCGATTGCTCAACAATATCTTGAATGAGTTTAATGTGTCAACTTGGTGGCCTGTTGTCATGAGGTATTTAGCAATCGATGACGTTGGATTTCGAGCCATCAGCGCAACAAGTTGAGGGTGGTGCGTCAGCTGTTGTTTCAACCACTTCGACATGTGTTCGACGACTCGCTGTGACATTTGTCCACCTGTTCTGCCTATGTAAACATCACTGCAATTGCAAGTGAACTGGTATACAACATGGGAAACAGAACAATCGGACAAATTACTTTCGCGATTGCGGAGAACTGGTTGGTTTGGTCGCTACCAGGTTACGTGCTTTGGTCACAGAAAAGGTCGCCAATATCGTGCAATTTCCCTTTACACCAGTGGCACATACTTCTCTTCAACCACACCGACAGCTTACTTCGATCATGGGGGGGGCAACATTATCCCTTATCGGAAACAGTGAGTGGCTGCTGTGAAATCAATTTTTATCAAGGAGATATCTCAGTTTATTGTTAAATTCCCAAAAATCGTATTGACTCGATGACGGATTATAGAAAACAGGTTCGTAATGTTGTTTCACAAAACGAAAACATGATACTTGAGAAGTATGGTGAAACTGTGTGAACATCGTGAACAGCAGACGGTAGTGAAAAATGTGGCTATTTGGAAAGGATTCCTACTTATTGTTAAGGATCCTAAATAATGTCGCGCGAAGATGGGCTGCATCATAGTTAACCATGTGGCAATCGTTCATTCAATCCTCTTCTCACTTTATATGTCTCGTTTGCACACACCAACTAAAATGTGTACATGATGTGTAAGGGTTCAGACACTAAAT
The DNA here is from genome assembly GCA_013368495.1 of Paragonimus heterotremus. Taxonomy (NCBI): domain Eukaryota; kingdom Metazoa; phylum Platyhelminthes; class Trematoda; order Plagiorchiida; family Troglotrematidae; genus Paragonimus; species Paragonimus heterotremus. The sequence goes on from LUCH01000457.1 coordinate 96,610, forward strand.
GTTCAGCTCTGTTTTTTTTTGCTCGCGTCACTGAACGGTTCTATAGATTATAAACATACCGATGTGTACCTTTTATTTAGCAAACACAATTTGAAAAAGAAAATTTTTGATGACTGTGAACATTTAGCTGGAACGTCTTCAGCTAAGCACTCGAGAGTTATTTTGAGTAACAATACGTCGTCATGCTCATAGACAGCAACACATCAGTGGTTCACACTGATGCCCAACTGTCACACAACCACGGAGGAAAAAAAGAAGGAAAGAAAAACCTATATGAGAAGAGAGGGAAAAAAGAAGAGAAGGCGAATGAACCTAACTACTTAAAATACATACGTCAATATCCAAACATACAACATCAAGGCGCCTACATCTTGCAAACAAACAACCCAGCTGTAAGGGAAAGTAAGACGTCATCAACAAGACAGCTTCCTTACGGCTTTCACTGCCCCGCGTCACTAAATGCATCCACATCACAGACAATTCGGACAAACAACAACAACATCCACGCCATTAAGCTCGGTTAGCCGCCATCTCACTTAACGTCTCCAGCCACCGACTCTAGACGTCACGAGATACCTACCCTGGGAGGCGAATCCGATCTACAGTGACCAACCTCTTCGTAAACGATTTCACTTCTCTACGCCAGGGCATCATCTGCCTACCTCACACCTTACGCCAATCGGTCGCAGCGTCGGCAAACAGTGCTCCGTGTGGCAGACGACTAGCTGGCATCCTTAGCACATGACCTAACCATCTAAGTGTGTGCAGGTGTAAGGATTGAACAACAGAACTTGTTTGACAGTTATTACCAAATACATACTTCCTAACCTCCTCGTTGCTTACTCGCTGGTGCCACCCGATACGAGCGCAAACATCGGTAATCAAGTACGTCTTCCACCCTGACCACCAAAGTCTCGTTGTGGTTGAGTAACACAGCCCTCACTGTCGCCTTATATACGCGACCCTTAAGCTTCAGAGAGATACCTCTGTGTCGCCAAAGACGCCCAGATTAACGAACAGCGTCATAACCTTAGAGATAGGCGCTTCTGTTTCATTCCCTACACCTCCGCCGTCGCCGCTGATGCAGCGGTCAACAACCGGTCAACAACCTCCATGACTCCATTATCTAACATTGAACCTACATAATTACAGCAATCTTGCAGATGCACTTTGCATTTTGAGGCTGTAAAGTGCATTCCAAAGCACACAATAAAACGTAAAATAGAGTCCAGCGTTGTTTGTGCTACTTGGAAAGTGTCAAACAACAACACCATGTCGTCAACATAATCAAGATCCGTCTTCCAACAAATAGAAGGTCCATACCGGCATCTTGTGAGTGCCACAGACAATCCTCCATTATTTCACCCATAACAAAAGTAAACAAAAATGGTGGAAGGGGACAGCTTCGACGTACACCACTCATGGTGCTGAAACTGTGAGACAGTTCATTGTAAACCCTAACCCGAGTTGGAGTATGAGAATAGAGCGCCGACAGTATGTTCACATACTTCATCGGTACACCTTCGCGTTTAAGCGACTTTAACAATGTCGATCGATCCACCGAATGAAACGGCGACTGTTGGCCGACGGTAAACATGACGCTGCCCCAGAACTTGACGAAGAGTAAAAATGTGATTTATACATCCCCGACCAGGACGAAACCCTGCCTGTTCTTCTCTAGTGTTTGCCTCCCGAATGGCAGTGAATCGACGAAGTATAATGGCTGCCAGAACCCTAGAAATGACTGGGGTCAAACTAATTCCCCTATGATTTTCGCAAGAACCCCTGATACCTTTCTTGAATATGGGAACCATTATCGCATGACCCCAGCATGGAGGAATGGTCTCCGTCGACCACACAAGTTGAAACAGCCAAGGCCTCTACTAACACCTCTCTACCTTCTTTAAAAAGTACTGGCACTAGATCATCTGGACTAGCAGCCTTATTACGTTTGAGAGCCGAGATGCAATTGCGAACCTCAGTCTCGGTGGGTGGTTCTAATTCTACCGACCAAGGCGTTAAATCACAAGTTTGTGGAGGCAGCACGGTCTAAGCAGGAGGCCAGCTAAATTGACTCTCAAGGTGTTGCGTCCAACGTTCTAACCCTTTGGACTGATTATAAATTAGTGTGCCATCTACCTCACTGATAGCTTCACTGACAGTCACATGAGACCAGTGGCACGGATCAGCTTAAAGAGTTTGCGATATTCCCTGAAGCATACATGAATGCGTCATGTTAATGAAGTTTTCACCAAAATCAAAAGACTGCTTCTAAGCACGGTGTTCTAGTCGCCTACTTTGCACGGGTCCTGGGATCCCAGCGTATTTTTAGACCACTGCACTGCACAGATGTTCACGACATTTTGGTATTTCGAGATATTCTTTTATTAAAACAGAAAATGTTAATTTTCTGCGGTATTCACGGTGCGATTCACCACTACTCTGTTTCCTTTTCTATAAAGAAAACGAATCAGTACTAAGTACTCGTGAACTCTTTCGTTGGGTATTAGCTGAGGGTTGCCTCTGTCTCCGTTCCACAACAAAATACATCGCTCTACCTATCAGTCAATGCATGCACGCTCTCCAATCGTGGGTGTACGGTACATGAGTTACCGTTTCAGACTAGTTACCCAAGAAGTTCGCAATTTATCCCAGATATCTACAATGGCTACGATGTCACAATAGAAAATCCCATGAACATCTTATACAGTCGCTTGCTTCCCATCAATTTAAGTGCTTTGAATAAAAAAATTATTTAAGACCTAAATTATGTTTATAATGCAACTCTTTGTAAATATACTCCTACACATCCAACTAAATTCAAGCATCTGTGTGATCACACTTGGGGTCTCATCGTTCCTCCGCTATCCATCATTTGATTCAATTTCTATTCGAATGATACTTTTACTTACGAAGTAATCACGAGACTAAACCAATATGCTTTAACCTACAAGAAATATAACCATCGTCGACGTTGTTCATGCATGTTAAACTTATTTATGTGCGTTTTCAGGTCCATTTTCCTCAGGCGATTGAAGATGTGCATATGTTAAAAACTGATTATTTTCATGTCAAGATGAACAGCGGGTACTACTGAATTGACTTAGTGATCACATAGAAGTTTCGTTTGCACCGCGCATTTGGAAAACGCTTAGAATCCACACTAATTAGATCAGAACGGAAGCAGTTGTTAAAACTATTGCATCAAATTAGCAATTAACTTGGCTTCTGCGGATGTGAGAAAGAAACTCAAAGGGTTAGGGAAGGTAAATCGGAAATACTGATCAGGAGAAACGGATCGAAGTGTGTTTGTATTCTCGACGCGGTTGAGCTCTCTCATCACCGGTACGTTTTACGTAATTGGATCTTTCTTGTTGCACGTGCTTTCGCATAACTTGTAGTTGAAAGTTAGTCAAGAAAGCTATAAACGAGCCAAGTGTTAAATAAATGGATTGAGAAGAACACAAAAGTTATCAACAATCTGTAATACTCAACATTTCAACCACTTCAAGTGGCCTTCCTTAGGAGTGTTGTAATCGAAATCCTCGCCTGAGATGATTGAAATGTTGAGTATTACAACTTACTCGTGACGTTATGTTCATCCTAAACCATTTAATAAAAACGTGTTAAACATGACACCCAAACTATTTAAATTCATTCGTACTAGATTTGTTGCGGACGTCTTAAGATGGTTCAAATTGGGATAAGTAAAACAGAAAAATCCCAAAGAAAGCAGATCCAATTGAATTAACTTAAGCATCAACTACTTAAAGAGGTAACTAGCAAAGCAGTAAGTTATTGATAAATATGCTTGTAGAATGTCATGGTTTAGAATATCACACGTAAAAGGGTGTCGTGTTTGTCCTAAAACCATTATGCTTTTGAAATACAAGCACACCAAATAAACTTCTAAACGTAACTGTTCGGATTAGTTGATCAACGACCAAATATCACGACGTGGATCTTATGTGTTAATCGTTGGCGCAACTGAGAATAAGGTCATAAATTAGCTGTTTGCCAATGAACAAAGCATGGAAAGAAAAGAAAATTCAGAGAAACGGAACACGACACAGCGTCACTTTTGAAAGAGACTCCAAATATTGATACGGATAATCAAGCAAGCACAGGTTGATATATGACGAGAAGACGTGCAATGCAAGGCTGCTGTTTTACTTATTGTAAGTCTAAGGTGCCACATACACCCAGTATGATTAACTACACTCATTCGCTATTAACATATGATTGCAGTTCTGTATATCACTTCTCCGCACAATACTTTCGCTTTGGCTAATTAGTGCCTAGGAAGGATTCTGTCTCTTCCAGTCAACAACAACGTCAGCAAATGCAACTTGCCGAGGCCTTCAATCAAGTTGTCTAAGAAGCCTAGACAACAAACCCACATTCGATCTTCCGACAACTTTTTGGTATGCTTGAGTTTGAAAAACGATCGACACCCGTCTGCAATGCTCAGTAGCGTATGGTACAGTGGGTTCCAAATTTGTGCACTGCAGAAACTGATAACGGTTAACTGTCAAAATACCGGACCAAACGATCTAGGTAACAGAGACTATATAATTGGCTTACAGCACTGTAACCAAAAAACGACTATGAATCGGTATAAACCAACATCACTATGGTTACGGACAAATCTTATGTCAGATAACCCTGGTGGAAATCCCAATGAGTGACATTGAAAACATCTGGATTAGGAGCATTTCCCAATATTTACACTTCACATCTTATGCCATCTTCATGGAAGTCTCGTTTTGCGTAGGAAATAGATAGTAAAATGTTAGATGCTGTCCATAACTTATCCGTCACACGGTTTTGAATTCCCAGTGTGAAGGTATACTTTAAAAGTACTATATATTGAAATCTAGTAGAAACTACGTCATCGAATTTGGATGAAACTGAATAGCAGCAAAAGTGTAAACGATATCACAATTTATTTAGGCAGAGTACCACACAGTCACAATGAAGGAATAACATTTATTCGTGGATTAAACTGAAATATAAAGTTGTTGAATAAGATTTAACACTCGTCATCGTCACAGACAGCAATACATCTGTGGTTCATATTGATGCTTAACTGCCACACAACCACGAAGGAAAAAAAACCCATGCACTGATACACGACACAGAACTGTATGCAACACTTAGTATGTACAAACAGTGGAACAGTTTTAGTAACGTTGTGACCGCGATAAGACGCTTGGCCTGATAATCCGTTCATTGAGCAAACTCCCGTATAGGTTGTCAAAAATCAAACCACAAACGCGTACACTAATTTGCACGTCAGACATTCATTCACATACACCGGTTGACAGTACGTTGTCATTCACCTTAGTGCAACTTCTGTCATAGCGGGTACACACTATTCCGATAGTCTATTCTTGTCCGTCGTCTTCCTGGCGTTCGGAGTTTGCTCTATTGTTCCTGAATGTCGCCTATGGGTAATACGCTACTCGTGAGTAGTATGCTACTCAAAACGAAACTGCCCGTCATACAACAACGTTACCTAAATGATGCTGGCTCAATTTCATTTACGGCTTCGTTGTTTGTTTGTAAAATATGAGTACCTTGATGCTGAGTGATTGTGATTGGAGATGAGGATGTCGCGAAGTATGTCCTGTTGTTCTCATATGTTTACTTCTGAAAACAATAGCTGTTCTTTTTTCCTTCTGACGACTATATAACATCTAAGTATCAGCATCAATCACTATTAATCGTCACGTGGTATTTTTTATAATCCAAACGATACCCTCAGAACGTACCGAGTATAAACGAAAACATTATACAAGTTGTACTTGTGAAAAATGAACCAGAGACTACAGAAGGACTTGGGAATAAGAGTGAACCATTAACGGAGAACATCTGTGGTCTTAATTAGTGTTCGTTATGGAAATATTTAGATGGTGTAGGCAAAAGGGTAGACGCAACCACGATCAGTTTAACATGGAACTTGGTGACATCTGCCGGGTAGGATCTAGTGAAAACAAGTGAGTATGAAATTTTTAAAACCCGAACTGAAAACCCCATGTGAGAAGAAAAGTGAAAAACACCTGTTCGAGTACAAAAAAAACCGAAGAATCTGAAAAATGGAGTCACTGAGATTTAGTCGGACGAACACAAAGAAACAGATCCGCCACAAACAGCAAATCGCAAGTAAGATAATGTCTGAACGAAAACCATTAATCGGTCGGTTGCACGCGACGGAAATCTCCCACAATCTAGAGGGAGTTGTGACTGACTGTTTGCATTTTGATAAAAATACACGGAGTTGACATAAAACAAAAAATCGAATGGTTTGTCTCAAAAATAAGTTGTAACGTGCCAAAAGTGAAGGAAGAAAAGCAACTTTTCTGAGCGATAGACAGACCTATGAAGGATTCGTCAAAGCAGATCGATTAATTTCTGAATGAGTTCAGAACGACGAATTTGAACAGTCAAGAAGAGAACAATCGTACCAATCTTCTATTGTCTCATTTCACACGGTTTAACAACGGTTCGTCAGTATATAACCGTGTACTTGTGGACCAATGTAATTCGTCCCCAAGACTATCGACTGATTAAGAATTCGGTTCGCACTACACAGTTAGTTCGGTTTTTATAGGTAATATGTGGAAAGGAGAAGAAAAAGTCCCAGTCATAAGTTAGTATGGCGTGTATGGTATACAACATCTCATGTTTCATGAATTGCTCTGAAATGCGACCTAAACACGTAAAAGACTTCTTTAAACATGTATACAAAATGTGTCCATGATAGGTATACAATTCACACTACTCTTCTATCACATACAATCCTTCTTTGTGACAGTAATTAGGTTTATTCGACGTGAAAAAAAGCCAAAACCACGTTTTTAGGTTGTCATGTCTATATTTTGGTGAGAAGAACGAAGGAGGACGAACAAACTTTTGCTGACTGTAAACAGACTTCATATATTTGTCAACAGTCCAACAACTATCAACAACTCATGTAAACAGTTAACTACTGATTAAAGATTAAAACCGTTAGGAGTTTTGGTTTCCGGAATGTTATAATTGTTTATAATGAAGTGTGCCATAACTAATGATTATATTCAAATTCAAAATTTTTTGACTTATTTGCAACAGAATATAGTCACTGTGAAAAAAAAACACAAGCCTTAGAAACCATTTAACATTCAACGAGCATTTGTTTTACGTGGCTGTAACAAAGCAGGTCAGACTGTTGTGGTTACGTGAACTTATTTTTTGGTGGTGAAGTCACATAGGTGGTTGGTCGGTATAGGATGTTCAACCAGAATAAGAAATGTGACAGGAGCTCGCACCACCGAACCTTTTCAATGCAAATACTCTTTGGTCACGGACAGAAGGCTTGCTAAAGCATGAGAAGTGAGGTTGTAAGGCAATCGAGATAGTGGTAACATCGTACTGAAGAACAGCGTAAGCCAAACCCAAGTATTCCATCATAAAGACCTGCGTTCAGTTGAACGTAGATGATTCATACGACGAAATCCATCCGTCGTCCCCATTTCCCAACCATCACTGGGTATAGTTCACAGTGGCATTCCGGTCAAAGTAAATCTGATGTAATTTCAGAATGAAGCGAGATGGAGTATCAGAAGCAGTCTCGTCATAAGGTGTAAAAGATCAGGAGGAACGAAAGACAGATTGCACGAACCAACAAGGTAGCATCAGGCAAGCAAAATTAGAGGATGAACTTACCTCCATGAAGGACAGAATGTATAATTCGTCAGTCACCTTCTGTCTCATCTGTTCCAGATTGGCACGTAAAAATTCCACATATGCTTTCCCGCCCTCATCAGTCGGTTTCTGTAAGTAGACAGAGGGTTACATTAAGTGCCATTAGCATATTGCGTGGGAGACTCGGTTATGTAAGCCTATGCGTAGCTACTCAGAATCCATGGAATAAAGTAATTGATAAATGACAATAAATACCGAATTCTACAGAAGATCTAATGATTATTGATTGTGTGATGACTGTTCACACAATGACATAAAAATAGTCCACCAACTAAAAGGGAGACGACCTAATTCGTACTGATTCGGACAGCGTGCAGTATTTTGTGTGAATGCAAAGAACACGGTAATCCAAAAGCATGAAACACGTATTGAAGACATTCGGATGCGTTACCAAGCAGTGTTATCGTACATGATCACATAAATGATTGAGCACTTGCAGCGACTAGCAAAAGACAGCATTCAATTGAACGCGGGAAACTGCAACTCTTTGGCACAAAATGTGAACTGGTTCGAAATGAATTACTGATTTGTGTGTTCCTACAGACAAGGCAAATAGTGAACTGGACTCGAGACGTGATCGTCAATTGGTCAATGTTAATCGTTGGTATATAAAAAATTCAAGGCATCCACGTTAGGCAATCTAGAAGACTGAATGATTTATCTCAGGTTACTCAATTCTATCCAAAAACGCAGTTTATATAAAATATTCTACACACAGTACGAATAAAGGCTTTGACTCAATCCACAGCAATAATCTATGGGAACGTCCATAAGTTGATATTGAGCAAAAGGTCTGTGAATTTAATCTACCATGCAAATAATAGTGTTAACTTTGAAAACGTTATCATATTTATCAGCTTAATAGTAAGGTCTATAAAAAAGTCCATCATTACGTATTGTTACCAAAGGTTAGGGGCATCAACGTTCAAGTGCAGAACGTTTGTAATAACTGAAGTCTCAGTTACTGCAGACTACGCACTGCATGAAGTTTCCATTTGAGCATTTGCTAAATTTTACCTTCAGAGAACTTTGGTCTAGGACTTTTATTTTTGGTACTTTCGATTGTTTGCATCATACCTCAAACGGTTGGCTTACCAGTTTGAGTACGGGATCCTTGACAAATTTGCCAGGAATAATCAGTCGCGTTTCTTGGAATTACACAGAGGCTCTGGTGACTGTAGTGACGATCGTTGGACACGGTCATGACCGTTTCAGTGAAATCTTAGATGGCCTTCAGAACAAATTCTATGTATTGCAAAACTTATGTGATCACAATCTAGCTGAAGTCTTAGACAAATGCTTGACTGAACAAGTCAAAGCAAAGGCTATCGGATGATGCGATTTCTGTTCAATATGAAACTGCAGTAATACGACCTGCGTGACTACTTTGTAGATTGGTGGGCCATGTTGATGTGCGCACAAGAAAACAGTCCTAAAAATACTTTACATTATAGTGGCTTCCTAAGTCCATTAGCAAAACAAGCAAGTCGATTGAACAATATATTTTTAGCTTACTGCTCACAAAAACAATGAAATGTCTTTTCCCAGTATAACCGCATGATGTTCTATGTACAACCGTAGACCTATGAGCCTTACCAATATATGGCTAGTCATATATCATCTGATATAAATATTCACAAGTAGAACAAAAACGGACTGTCTTTCCCTGTGCAGTCACAATCACCTAAGGCTACAAACTATTAATCGACCATGAGACGAACAGTGGGCAGTGACAATTTATAACGGAAAACCATTTCGGGTAAATCCACTTTCAACGTATTATAATAACATTCCACATAGTGGGTCAAACGGGCAATGCAAGAGTGTATTTTCACTGGGTGTGGTCTGTGAAAAAAACGACAGGACTCACAGTAAGCGACAGAACCGAGGATAGCAGTGTGTTCACATCGTATCGCGCCAGTTTACTCAAATTCGCTTCCAACACACTACCCATCTTCTCGTTAAGCACAATGGCCATTTTGCGTTGAATCCGCTCCAAATTAGTCTCTATTTGGTTGTGATACTGATGCTGTGAGAAAAGAAAATACGCATTGTGAAATATCACGTGAGGTTTCGAAATAACAGATTGGCAAGCGAAACCAAAGCTGTTATTGTTGTACACTTTCACGACGAAGTCGTCTGTTAAACAGAACATATATATATGTATGCGCGCCCATATCACGCCTTAAAACGAAGAGTGGGAAGGACGTAGAGTGAGGCATCAATTAAAAATGCACGCTAATCTGAAATCGTTGTCGAAAATAAAGACGAAGAGATGAAACCGTAAGAATTAACAGAAAATGATGCATGGGGCAAATTGTAAGGAAAGGTCAATAAACATAAACTTCTTAGTACGTTTGGCTGGAGACGCGCAAAGATGATGGATTAACGTGACGATAAATTGAAATAATTAAACCACTCCAAACAATTGTTCGTATATACAACAACAATTGAAAAAAGCAAATTAGAAAAATTCCTTGATGTAATACAGTATAAGTCGTATAGGTGCAATGAGCGAAATTCACAGGAACCGATTTTTAAGTCGACAACAACGGCACGAAGAAACGAACAGGGACTTCAGACCTCGAAACAAACTCCTACACGAGTGAGGAATGGCGTGGTAGAAACGAAAGTTAACATGTAGGCACTCACAGAGTACAACACAAACTATCAGCATTTGTGATCACGCCTCATTGTCCGGAGAAATCCGGTTCAAAGATTCACGATCGATTGAAGAGCTGATAGAATTTGGTTACTAAGTTATGTGAAAAGAGTGCCGTTGACAGTTGAATAGCAATTTTACCCCTGACTTTTTATCGCTTCATGGCAAAGCTTTTTGTGCGGCATTTTCGATCGTACATCAACTCTTCAACCCACTTCAATCAAATTACCTGTATATAACAGTTCTAGCACCCTGTAATTCTCCACAAATAAATCAATACATTCAATATTAGCAACCATACTAAGTAAGCACAAAGTTTCTGACACTAATTAGGGGTTGACTGTATGATACACCTTTGTATCAAATCCCGGTGAAATGAAGGCAAACGTGGCTAATCAACGAGCCCGGAGTAGGTTGATCGAAGTCTTTCATATATATCTTCATCATCGTCAGCGACAGTAGTGTACCAGTGACCAGCACCCGATATTTAACTACAGTGCTAGGAACAGCCCCAAATTTGATAGTAAAATAAATGGAAAAGACTTAATTCCTGAAATCACAATGTTCAAAGTCAAACAGTTAACATCAAGATGATTACACTATGCAAAGAAACAATTGAATTGCAATTGAGCGTAAGCCGCCATCCGTCACAACAATTTCAGTTTAAGACGACTCTATGGAAAACAAAAACCTATTCTAAAATTAACAAATGAAAAGGTTCGCTTTTAAGCATTTCCCACTGAATTTCAATGTTTTTTTGCATGCGTCAAGCATGAACTTAAAGCCACCGTGCACTGTCGTTTGTATTCATATCACCTTGTTATTACAGATAAAAATCAGCATCTTCCTAGTACAATGAGAAGCAGAGGCAAAACTGCTAGGAGGAAACGGTGTTTTCTATGAAAGAGGAAAGCTGAAAGTGTATTCTCGGTAGATTGAAGAAGGATCAGTGTGAAGTTCGGTATGACTGATTCCTTCCAAAGATAGGCAAATAAAAACAGGTAAGCTGTGTAACGCACGTCGTTGAAACACTTCGTAAATTCCGTAGACACACACACATGTAACTTATATACACAGAGAACAGAGGAGACAGATGGGATCAGGAGAGACAGAAACATACAAGAATGAAAACAATAGCGATCCGGATTAGGTTACAAGAATTAAGTACCTGATATGTTTTGACGAAACTGTGAAATACAAACAATCTGGCAATTACCCCAAGTTTAATTTAGATTTTAAAAAATAGTAACCTAACATTGTGCGGTTTACATTCGGACAAATTTCGTTACATCGTTAAGCGTGCACACAACAGACCTTTTTCAAAACGGCATGAACACTGAAATGTAATAGCAAATAAAGCCGAAAGCGTTTTGAACAAGATGAGTGGGAGGCAAAGTTGCGAATTAGCGTGATGTAACGAAGAAGGCCCTGATGAAACAACGGATGTGTAAATCGGCCAAATCTAATATTATCTGTAAATATCTGTGTATATAAACAGGACTGAGCACTGGTTGCAAACCACGGTCACGGAAAACATCCCGAATCGAATCAAGCAACAGACCACGCATGAAATGCACACAGAACCAACGAATCTTCATCGTCCACAGCATGTCATATTCCAATGACGTGACACTAATGTATTCCGGAAACCACGTCTAGCGTTCTGTATCCAATACCCCGGTCGAACGTTGCACTACACTTAAGCTGTTATTGTCGTCCGAAAGTTCAAACAAGTGTTGTGCATCGGAAAATAACTGTTTCGTAGGATTTTCGTTACCATGACAGTGACCGTGAACTCTGACAACTTTGGCTGTCAATGTCGTTCCATTTATTTGAAAAAGACCAACAACAGCACGTAGAATCCCTTGCGTAGTGACATTTCGTCCGCATGTCATCGGTTACCTTTGCGAAATTGACATACACATTCTAGACTGTGGGGAGCAAGCAGCTACGTAAAATCGATCTAGTCATGTCTGAGACAGTCAGTCAGGTGGTCAAAGTGGGAGTAGCAAGATGCAATTGAAGCGTACTCACTGAAAGGAGCATGAATTTGAAAAATCACAATAGAATTGCTGTAGGTCGAAATGGTAATAGAAGTCCGAAGAGAGAGAGACGGTACAAAATCCATACTAATTGGGTGGGAAAGGTAAGATATGGTTGGAAACTCTGTACAAATCAAACAGGAATTAAAAAGGAAGCACATCGATTTATACTGATTAAAAAGGTAACGCAATATGGATGTAGGATGGATAGGGGTGGTTCAATAGTTCTTAGACTGTACAAAGAATACATCGGTCTAAAAAGTTTGGGTTAGGAAAAAATACGAAAGTAAAATGGAATCAAAGAGTACCAGTTACATTTTTACCAACATAGCGAAAGGCTAGTCACCAACTATTTCTGAGCGCACAGAGTCGGATTCATCCGTATTGAGAAAACTCCCGCAATAGTGACAACCTATTTTGGTTTAAAGAACACTCTAAAGGCGGTCCTTGGGTCTACTAGGTGCCCGGTCTGTAGAAGGTGTTTTGTAATGGCATTGAAAGCACAACCGATCCCCGTATTCAAAAGCCATTTCGGTATGTGTTCATTAATGCGTGTGCCGAGGTGCTTCCTAGTTCTGCCGACGTATCTGCTTCCACAGACACAATCAAACGTGTACACAATACTGGATTGGGCGAAAAGGGGTACCACGTCCTTTCTAGGTGTAGTTTCGTCCACGTAGACCAGTTGGGCGACGTTGTAAGTGCGCTTGAGCGCTGCAGCTAAACGGCGTTATATCAGGGCTGAAACATTATCACCTTTGAAAGACAGAGTTAAATAAACAGGTTTGCGGGAAACAGTAATGGGTATAACACGCGTAGGTTGTGGAGGGGAATACTCTTGGATAAACCTTTCGGGGTAACCAGTTACTACCAGAACTTCGTGTAGTAACACTAGTTCATTTTCTAACTCATCTTCTGCCACAATATGTCGAACTCTGTGAAACAAAATTCTAACAAGGACACGTTATTGTGTAAGTGGTGCGAAACTGTTAAAATGCAGATATTGTCCTGTCCACGTGGATTTATGATAAAAACGTTTGGAAAAGGACCCATCCTCGAGTCCTTTCAGGAAAACGTTTAGGAATAATATTCTCCCGTTTTGTTCGAATTCAAGGGTAAAAGTTAGTTTGTTATGCAAACTGTTCAACAGCTGGTGAAAAGCTGTTACTTGCCAATGGTCGTCAAATGCAGCAAAAATATCGTCTACGTATTGTTTATACAATATCGTTTTCCGAATTTCAGTGGACAGTGAGTGTTCTAAGTGACCCATGAATAAGTCAGCTAGCACAGGTCCTAATGGACTCCCCAATGCAACTCCATCTATTTGTCTATGGAAAGTGCAGTTGAACACTAATTGAATATCGGATGTACATATCTTCAGCACCTTAGAAAGCTCATCGATGGAATGCACAGTAACATAATTACAAACACTATTAATAACTTCGTCAAGCGGAACGTTTGTGAATAATGACTCAACATCAAAATAAGTCATTACCTGGCGTTTGACGCTGATGTTGGAGATCAGTTCTACGAATTCCAAAGTCTTTTAGGCTGTTCACAGCCAATTAAGATCTCACAAGTTCAATCAGACAGACCAGCCACTGGGCAAGTTGACGGTAAGGGGAGCCAATCATGGGTACTATTGGCCTCAGAGGCACTCCAGGTTTTTGTGTTTTAGGAAACCCATACACTCTTGACGTCACGCCTTTGAGTGATAGTTTTGCGAGATTAGTTTGCTATGTTAATTTCGCAAAAGTAGCCAATGACATCCGGAGGAAATGTCACTACGAAAGACATCTTACATGCTAATGTTGACCTTTTCCAAATTTATCAGTGGGAACAAATATTTTAAATCTATTTATCTATGTTGGCGTACAAACAGACTGTTATATGCACTCATAAGGATGCAGCAAAATTGGTGCAGATATAAGTCAGGAAATATCAGAGTATTGTCCTCTTCACCCAAATTCGCAATGAGGAAAGAGTATTCCAACTATAATTGCGAGCTTTCGAGAAAAAAGGATAAACTTTTGTGCATAATAACAAATGATGTGAAGTAGATTTATATGGATGAATAAGTAGTTAAACAAATAAATAACGTCAGATTACTTTGAGGACAAAAAGCGATGCATTTCTGGATTATCACACAACAGCCCAAGTGTCTATATGGTTATGAACTTTTTCATAATTTAGAAAACCGAACCTCCAAAGCTGAATCGTCTACATGCATTAAACAACGAGTTTGATTGCGTTTGGGATAGTGTTATCGATAATTCTCAAATCGATCATCTAGTGAACGCCACATCATTAGGATTGGGAGGGGGGGATATCGTCAAGAGAAAGTTATCATTTGAAGACAACACTCTACTATTTAAAACGGTTAAGGTATGCTCAATGCTCATAAATTTTCCAATCAATCTGCTCGTTAGCTTACCATGTCTTCACCTTTGATATCTTTAGTGCATAATTTGAGAATGCTTGCCTTCAAATCAGCTACCGTGTTGATCATACTACAACATTCATTGGGCAAAATGAAATCGGTGCCTTTGGAGGAACGTTTGAGCCAAGTGTCAAAACATGACAGATTTCTGTGCAATAGAAAAAGGGAACAAAGTACACACAGAAAAAGCTATCAAATTTGATCGAAAAATCATAATCACGTTAGAAAGGGAGTACTGAATCTCCACCGTAATACGATGAATCTACATAAACTGGGATATTAAAAAAACTTAACTCCATATCCGAATGAAGACAAACGTCACTATATGACAGTTGGCCGGGTTTAAACCGACTGCAGTAATTTTTTTTTAGAAAAAATAGCGAAGGATTGAGTGATATAATGCTTCCATCGTTTTGCAACGAGCAAAATCTACAATGCGGCTTATGACAGTGACAGAACATCCAACTAGCTGTAGCAATTGCCAAGCAATTTGATCTCATGTGCTACTCCTCACCCAAATCAAGCCGTCGTATCGGATAATGTAGACCTGATCGTTGTCGCCGCGTTTACTGATTGACTATTTTCCCAAGATTCTTTTTATTTTTAATCACTCACCCCCATATTTCTAATCGTGTTCGTTTATCTAATCTCTTAAGCTGTCAGTTCAACTTTGTGGATAGTCGATTCGAAGCCCGAAATGAGTTACAAATTCTGTAGAACAACCGACCGACCAAACACACAAATCTTTTCACATGACCATACCAATTACATAGACAAACGTCCAGAAGATATTGAAACCGAAGAGAGAGATTCAGAAGAAGACGGTGTATTGTGAAGTAGTGAAAATGGTGAGGAAAATCAACCGGTTCGATTTGAACAACAAATTAGAAATACTCGTATAAGTGGCACAAGTTGAACATGAATTATGAGATAGCACAAAAATACAATTAGAACATATGACAAATGGATTGGTTAATTCACATGAGTGAGAGCCAGTTCACGATAAATGTTACACGACCTTAGGACTGATTTAGGAAATGTATGCATGGACACAGGGTAGCACTTGGTTTTTCCATTTCGTAAGAACAATAACTACATCAAACATAGACCGTTATTCTTAACCTGAAGAGCATGATCACTATTCAAAAGTGTGATCCTGAAGGTTTGTAAATTACACGACAATTTAGTAGGCTTGGTTACAGCCAGGGTACACATAGTGAATGGACCGGTGATCCACAAAACAGAGAACACCTTACACTAAGAGTGACTGAGACAGTACCCGTGAATGATGTTTGTCGGGGGGCATTGTAGCGGTAAAAAAACACACGAAAAGATTTATTCTAGTCACTACTTTCAGCTTTATTGTACAAAGGTACAGTAATTCGTGTTGTCGATGACCCTAACACTGAAAAACAAAGTGAAAAACACAAATACGGAAAACATTTTTAAAAGCGATATAAAAGAGGTCATAAGACAGGAGTTGTTGCTCTGTGTCAGGTTATTATTTGAACTAACCGTTTGGCTTTCCAAACGATTTTCCTCCAGTTTGAGCAATACAATCTGTTCGCTTTCTTTTGGACATACAGATATGATCAAGCTAGTGGCTGAGACGCATGGTTATGTTGAAGACTGTTTCAAATTGACAACTTAATGATCGCAGGGTATGCTAGTTTAAAATTGCTCAACATATCGGTCAAAGTTTGTAACCATAGTTTGTAACCACTGCCTTGAGAATGTTTCCAACTGTCATACTGAACAACGCGCGATCAGACAGACTCTTCGTGATCACCAGAATTACGCAGTTCAATCCGAGTCGCATGTTTTTTTCCTCCAACTGTTCACCTAGGGTTGGCACTATCATACTGAATGACGTTTATTTGTACCCAAGTTTGGCCTCTTACGTTTTCTGCTTAGATATTGTAATAGGGTATACTGTCTCATCAGGGTGAACCGCAAGCGCGGCAATGCAATAACGTGAGGTATGATCACAGAGAAATCATAAACAGGTTATCTTAAAAGAAAGTCAATTTTGAATAGTTTTACATACGAGAGCTTAACAATAATTCACGAGCATACTGCGTTTTGCAAGTTTATTAGGATACATCATTGGTTGCAGGAATGCGTATACCAGTCCGACACTCACAAAATCGGTATTTGGCTATGAGGAATGACCTGGAAGTTTGTAGTGATTGGCGAATCAGATTGTAAAGGTAAGCATAACTTATCATCTATTACATTATACTGCTTCACGTTTGGTTTGTAAAAGAGCAGTGTGATATTTTGTGAGAGACATGGATCATAAGTATAAAATTCTGAACGGGAATTAGCACTAGTTGAACTGTTTAGGCTTTTGTGTTTGAGTCACAAAAGCGATACATTATAAATTTGTGGGAAAAACCAGTAGGTAACGTGTAAAGTGAGAGTCCCTGTTTACTCATAGTTCCCATATGTTGCGTATTGTTTCTATTCGTTATGATATTCAGGTTGAAATCTCTTGCTAGGAATTATCACCTGGTTTCCAATCTGATACAAGGTTCATGCCCAGTGGCCGAAAAATACAGAATCTGAGCTTTTTTTAATTCCGGTGTTTTATTCACTATCCAAACGAATAACGAAAATGGATTGAACCAATCTGCACCGAAGGAAAAATCAGTTTTCTGGAGACATTAACGTCATGATAGTACGGTTGTTGGTTTAAAACCACACAGCTGGCAGTTGCAAGGCAGGTGGGAAATCATACATTAGCCCAGTTAGTAGGGTGGAGGATCAAAAAGCACCAGAATTGCTCGTCCTTTATGACAGGAACTGTAGATCAGCTCAACGCAAACACAGTTGTGAAAATCTTACAGGCGTTGGATAAAACCGTTTCGAATGAACATTCACAAAACAGAAACACTATTGCACAGTAGTAGGTAAATCATGTGCGAGTTAATGTTGCTGTTCACATCAGACCAAATAAAGTCCGCAGAATAATACAATAATAAAGCGCAGTTGAGGAAAACTAAGTATGCCTCTAAGTCTTGGATGAGTTCTATTTTTAGAAAGTATGGCAACATAGGAAATGTGCGTTTATTGGTCGGAATCAGCCTGGAAACACCCAACCGGCTTCGTCTGAGTCGTCTCTTCCTTCAAACAGCAACCTATAACGGCTACGGTCGATCAAGCCGTTTGGTTTTGTGTTAGTGCTAATCCTTCATCTCTTCTATAGGCACTATGATGTGTATTGATAACGCATAGAGTTTGGTCCATTTCCTACCCACGTATTCTGGAGCTGACGGGTATGAAAAGTTAATATTGTGTAAGTATACATTGAACAGCCTGGGCATTATATGCTGAGGCCAGCAACAGTTGGGTAAAACCGCGTGATGGTCAAGCAACAACGTGGTCGCAAAATATGAAGACCCTGACTGTTCCATTGAGCAAAGTGGGTAGGTGTCGCCTGCCTGGATGAGGTCATCGCGATCACTCAAACCACTGCTTAGAGATGCCATCCGAGATGGCGGTGTGTCGCAGTCAATGGCGTACCTGTATCCATACCATTTCCAGTTCATCCTCTTAGTCTCCTGTCATAAACTTTTGACTTTCTTAGTAACGTTTTCTTCTAGGATATTCCACGTCACTGTTGAGGTGAGCAGCGGCTCGAGCCACAGTACCTTTTGGTCAAGCTCATGGCTGTTATGATGATGATAATGAACAGACCCGAGTGTCGTTTTCAGATGTAACAGGTTTCGTGATCGTTGCCAACTTACACATATGCGTGTCCAGTGAATCTCGACCATATGTCTCATTGAATAAACAACAAAATATGTAAGTCGTCCTCAGTAATACACACAATTGCTCAGCAAATCCAGTGCACACACACACACACACACACCCAAAACAGTCGACCGAGTGACCAGTTAATACAAGCTGTGGGCACAAGAGCATAGTAAAAAGACCATTATTGGAAACTGAACCTTAGTGTGGATAGGCAAAAAAGAGAAAAGGAGGAAGCTACTGTGGAATATACGTTTTGTGATGGTATAACGTTCACAACCCTTTCAGCCTGTTAGCCGAATATGTTGGAATCAATTCAGACAAAACGAGAAATGACTACAAAAGAAACCAAGAGTAGGTAATTCGATCGTGCCTAATGTGACACCAACGGTGCGGTGGTAAACAAAGTTGTCCCACGAAAGCAGAGCCGGTGTTCTAGTCCAGGCAGTGGCGAGGATATGCACTACTGACGAGCTCTAGTGAGAGCGAAACTCGAGTCTAATGCTTCTTTCTAAAGGGGCTGATTGCAAAGTCTTTCAAAGATCTGAAATCGATATTACAATGCGAAAGACCTACTTGGACATCATTCGGATGTTGCGGCTTCTGACCACCAGGATTTCATTTACCTGTTTTCACTTCCCCGTACATCACCTACTTTGGAATCTGTTCGTCGTCAGTCGTATGGACATGTCCTAACCAACGAACCTGATTACGCATCAGCATGATTTAAATCCTTTCTATGAACGATTGATGAAGTACCTCACTGTTCGTAACCATATTCGACCACCGAATAACCAAATGCATGTTCGACACTGCAGGATAGCGAAATAAAGGCTGGCACTGGCTTTGGACGTTTTAAAAGACGTGTATGGAAAGACCACAGCCTGAAGGTGAAAACAATATGTTTTTCTACTATTCAATAATGTTATCCACGCTGCTGTTTGGCAGTGAAACTTGGGCACTGTAGGAATATATAATACACTTGGTTAGACCTGAACCGGACGTTGATCGCATATTACGTCACACGGTCAGGGGTAAATGCTCGTGTAACTAGAATGGTTATGATCGATCGATGTGGCAGCGGAAGTTGCAAAGACCGAACAAGTTTCTTGTGAGAACATAGGCTGGGGTTGTATAATCTAACTGAAACCGATTGCCATAGATACTTCAGTTAGTCCCTTTCGGAAAGGAACAGCACATTCCGGTTTCGCGCGTCAGAACTTGTCGACAGCATGCTTCATTGCCACGGTAGGAACCAGAGCTCCGGCCACATTTTCTTGACGCAACCGTGTTGGCTACTGTGTCACTGACTTCACATAAGGCACGACTAAATCATTATATGTAAACACTCAGCCACACTGATTGTGGCATGGTCGCCTCGAGAGGAGACAAGGCAACTGTCTCGTAAACATCAACCGAGGTGAGGTCAATGTTGCGGTAGTAAACAGAGTTGCCTCAAGAAAATGGGACCGAAGTTCTAGCCCCGGTCGTAGCAAGGATATGCACTACGGACAAGCCCTAACAAAAAAGAAACCTGAGTACAGTGTTTCTTTTCGAAAGGAGCCAACTGAAATGTCTATGAGAATGCGACAGCTGCGATCGGTCGACTGACGTTCAGTTTATATAGAATCAAAAGCCCTTACTATCCACCAGTAGTTGAAATCGATTCGTCGGCCGTCAAAATTGGCTGGCAGACTGTCTAAATTTAAGAATATTCAAACACTGAGTTCCCTTGATCCAATTCAACAACAGGGAAAATGATAGATGTTACCAAGTGTAAACATTTTGTTTATTCTCGTCGGTCACATAGACAAAATCATTGGTTATGTAAAAAAAGAGGCACGACAACAAGGACAGCAACTAAACAGGTCTAGCAAGAGAGAAATTCGAGTCGAGTGCCTCTTTTTCGAGAAAGGCTGACTGGAAAGTCTTTCTGAATGTGCAAGCTGCGAACAAATGATGATCATTCATGAGGATAAGCAAGAAATAAAGAGTGAAATGGCAAAAACGAGTTCGTTTTATTCATGACTACGCAGTGTCGATGCACCTAACATGTCGGGTCCGAGCAAGCTGAAGGCTACAAACCACTTTGTTCATTTGTCTCACCAAATGTAAGCTGATGTTACTGAACAGCCGTCAATCTCATTTTATAACTGAAATTAGTTTTACAACGTAGGCCCACGCGTGAAATGATTAACTTTGTAGATCGTAACAGAAGTCTGTCTTCTCGGCTAGACGTATTTCCCGAACGACCACTTTCACGGAAATGTATAGTCAACAAAACGCCGATGAGATCAGATGCATTCTCTCATACCCACCTACAACTGGTTTGAAATGTAACCTTCCGATACTCTACCCATTACCATTTCGATAGCTTATCAAAGAAATGTACACGTATTTCCAGTCGAACATCAATTGACCACACACATCACACACTTTCGTAAAAAACAGCTGGAAGAAAACAACTCATTCTTGGATCACAACGATATAAGATTTAGTCGCTATCGCCCTCGGTCTAGGAATTCGGATAAGAGAAATCACAAGGGCATGACTGAGCAATGGCGACAAACTCGACCTGATTTGGGGACGTATAACGACTTTGAAAGCGCTTCCGATTTTACTTAAAACGAAACATCAAACAGGGAACTGGTTTCTACCTTAGTCGGTCAAACGACTAGCAAGAACTAAACACTTGAAGCTCGGTGCAACCACCAAGAGCGAGCGGTGTTTCATCTACAGAGAGATAAGTGTGCACATGACTAACCGTTGAGCTGCAGCATCGATCATATCAGCGGCCATCATCTTCAGCCGATTATCTAAATGTTCCGCGAACACTGGCTCTGGCCAATGAAGCTCGCGAATAAATGTTTGTAACGCCTCCAACTTCCATAGTAGTTCTGCCGATGTGACCGGCATTGGATTAAACGAAGCCATAGGACCGACACTGGCCACGGCACCGGCTGCATTTGCCGCGGCAGTCGCAGCAGCCATCAAACCACCTGCCCTACCGGCGGCTGTGGCGGCGTTCGCAACTCCAGCAGTGGCAGCCGATACAAGTGAGCCCACGTTGCTCAAGGCCGCGAACCCACTTGACGCCGTGCCGCTTCCACCGGGAGAATCTGTGTCTGTGCCGGAATTAGTGTTGTCCGGAACGCCGATAGACTGAGCGATGGATGCCTCCATGAGGTCCACATAACGTACGACCAATGGGGCAAAAATCTGGGTAAGTTGCTGATGAAATTTTCCCAACTTCATAGACTCTGATAACATAAAGAAGGAAAAGTAAAACGTGAGTTTTAAACTTTCTATGGACCGCTTTGAACAAAAAGTTGTCCAGACAATACGAAGAAATCCGAGTGCGAAAAACGATTAACATCAAATTCGAATAAAAATAACAATTACGAATCCATACGAGCGTTGTGAGATTGAGATTGTCACAAGTTGAGTACCGACCAGACATACAAGCGTGGTTTTAATGTTTCAATAAACAAATTCTGTCTGAGGTTTGCTGGCCAAAATGTTTAACTGGATGCGGAAACTACGGTCAAATGAGGATAATTCGATAATCTAACAGCTGGCTGCCTGTCCGACCGCAATAGCCTAAGTAAACTTGTTTTCTTCTAGCACTGATCCAGTTAGATTGGGTAAGCCAGCAAATACCACAAGAGTCCCGTTGGGATTTGCCGATCAAGTTTCGCTAAAAATGTGAAGGTCACACTGATTTTAATAAGAATCAGGCGGATTGATAACACTTTTGGAGTTTCCAGAGAACGATCCATCACTAAAGTATGCAGGTCACGTGATTATTGATGAGGGGTATCAGTTAGACAAGACAAGTTTTAAAAAGTTTTACAAAGCAGACGTCAACTGTGAGGAATATTCGTTCTGAAAAATAGGCGGTAATTTATTTTGATCCCAAGAGACAAAGCATCAACAATTACATTGATGCATAACAAATCTGAAGATCAGATAGTGAACGGTCAAATGTAGAATTAAAGTTCATAATGAAATACCGAATAATACAAACAGAAACTGAAAAGTTTCCTTCAACTTCTATAAAACGAAACGAAAAATGTTGGTCTGTATGAGCAAGTAGTGCACATCATAGGAATATGATTCCTATGATGCAAACGGAGAATAAACAGTCATTCGGCAAACCAGCTGTTCACAAACTGTCGTTTCGAGGACTTTCACAAGCCTAAAATTCATACACAAGAACATTCGCTAACCTTCAGAGATCAGATAATCATTCAATAGTTGGAACAAAGGAAAACTGTCCCAACAATCTGGCGGCATCGTCTCCAACACCGCAGTCATATCGGCAGCAAAGAAGTTCCAAAACAATTCCGCATGCTCGGTGAGCAGATCGTGAAACCAAGCAAATGCCTGAAAACCGATGCGAAAAAAGAAGGGAACAGTGCTTAACTCATGTCAACAAATTTTTCAATAAACAATAAATGTCAACACACACTAGCTGGATACTAAAAACAGGAGTTTCCGTATTATGACTTATTAGGATAGAACAAACCTTACATAATAACAGATTTTAGTCAGAATGTAGGTTGAACATTATGATAAGTTGATATGTTAAACGGTTGTCAACTTAACGCACCTCGCGTCTGAACAAAAATACTTGTGACAAAAACAAACAATGGTTATGTCTAATGTGGTATATCGTAGTAGGGCAAAAGTTGGCGGTTTACAAACCGTGGTCCTAAGAGAAAATGGAATCAATGCTCAACAATACTAGCTCTTCTTATGACATACATGACATATGTAAGTAGTACGTTACTAATACAAACAACTTATGTCCGGCTAAATGAAGTAATGTATCTGATCTTAACAGTCGCATGCCCGATACTCGAAGGCATTCGCGTCGTGTTTCGCATTTGATTCAATTGACTTCATAAGTTGAATGTTAGTCTAACAAAATAAACAGTGTAATTAGTTTTTAATATCATTTTTTATTGTCAATTTGATTTGTCGACTAAAGATCAGCGGTTCCAAAAGTAACGATATAGTACCCTTGGGGGTTACGACAAGCAGAAACGCGATATCGTTACAATACGCTCAGTTATCGTAGTAAACCTTGAGTATATATGAAACCACATACTAGATTGTATTAAATGACTTGTTAGGCTATTGCCGTTTTTATTCTGGCATTTCTGTAATGAACATGACGTAACACACGTGAAGCTGGAGAGACGGTAAACTGAAAATGTTTGGTAGAAACTGCCACCAATGAAAACAACGTGCTGTATACATACTTGCATGGCATCTGAGCCCTGTCCAGAAAAAGATTGCGGACTTTTGCTGTAGACGAAAAGTTGCTGAGATTGCCAGGTGGTGAAAAATTGGCGTTCGACTCTTAGTGTTCTTATGTTTCAGATTAAGGTGACGAATCAGGTACCGACAGCTACAACAGATCAATTAAAGCTCTGACTTCTCATACTCGTGTCGTTTACTGAGAAACACTCATCCAGGTTGATAAAGATCGAGACCACTTCGTTCACAACATCCCGGTACAGTTGCATACTCAATCAGACACGACAATTGTATGTTAAGGCAAGACAATTGAAACATAAATAGGACCTATCAAAACTTGAAGGAGACCATACAATATGGCTTACTTCAGCGTGATGCTCTTCATTCTGTCGTAGCACTTCAATACATAGTTCAGCCAAGTGTATCAGGTCGGCCAAAGTTTTACCTTGGAAAAAAAAGCCAAGAGACCATCAAGTGAATTGATAATGGTGTGTAACTTAACGGGTGTTCAGGCCAATGCATATGAAGCAAGATGAACCTTGTTAAAACAAGTTTATGGACAATGATGATTAAACTATATGAAAAATGAAGGCCACTACTAAATAAGCAAATGGAGGAAATTGAAAAATGATGAGAAAAAATCGTAAGTGAAACTAAGTTTGTTGAAAATATTCTAGGTTGGTAGTTCGTGAACAATAAAACTACAGGTGTGACTTACTACGATGTGGTTGACCTTGTGGTCCGCCTGTGTCACGTCCACCTATGGGAAAATAGAGAACAAAAATATACATACATCAGACAATTATTGGGATATTTCGAGGAACGGAAACGTAAAACACATCGTAAGTGAATGTAGAGGAAAATAGACAAATAACAGGAAAATGAAAACGCTTTACAGAGTAAGTCTCTCTATCCTCTAGCTTCATCACACGCCCAAACCTGGAAACAGACATACAGATCCGTTTGGACTGCGGAAGGGATCAGGCTACTATGTAGACAGGGATTTTTCACATGTGGAATATGCTTATATTGAAACACATCATCATATTCTGTGATAATAGCTGAGAACTTTGAAACTCTACTCGATCGGCATGTACGTGTTAGACAACTCCGTTGAACTGCTAATGAAGAGTCAGCAAATGTGAACAGTTGTCAGACTGCTCAGCATCAATACGACTGCAGTAGATTCATCCAAATTTTATTCATTCGTTCATTTTCACAGTCATAACCTATCGAACACAATCCGTTTCCGATAAGTATGAAGGCAGAAATGTATAGGGAATTTTTTTCCCATCTGCACAGACTCGTGAACAGTGTAAACAAAACTCGATTCGAGAAAACTTATGTTGGAGCAAAGGAAAATACACGAATTGAAAGCGGAACTGTAGTGTTTCTTCCTGCAACGTTTTCAGTTCGCATTACTTGATCGAAGGACTTTAGTTATTCCGCTTCGTTGTAGGCTAAAGCCAAATTTCATCGGGATCGATTGGACTTTGAATGGTCTATAGCATTCGGTTTTATTCAAGATCGATCTAACAGGTAAACACACGACGGGTCAGTTTAGAGACAGTTTCAAGTAAAATGAAGTTGAGAAGAGACCCAGTTTGGCACACTCTCTCAAAGCAGGAAAAGCCCACTTGAATGTGAAATATTCAATCCAAGGTGAATGACGTTCAGTCTCTCGCATAGTTAAATTACTTACTAATCGAATTTCTGTTAATGCATAAAGTTTAGTATTGCGTGGTCAAGCTCCAAGTCGACAAGTAATAATGTACAGATTTGAAGTAATATTGTTAATCCGTAGTTTCAGAAACAGGCAAGCAGCCCATATTCGTTATCAATCAAAACAATTTTGAAGTGCTATCTACCAGGTGGTACATTACAGCTAGGATTGACACACCAACGGGGAACGGATTGAAATTGTGTATCCAGTTCGATGGTAATTCTAAAAATGCGGGTAAGTCGGAATCGTGCTTCCGAAAAATTTGGTGATCTCAAACGAGTTGTTTACCTAAATCAGTGAAAACAAGATGGACTGCAGTGAGAGGACACATTCGAATCTAAACTCAATGCGATTTTACTAGCCAGATCACAAACAATAACAGCTCTCAAAGAAATACATCCTCACCGAAATGTGCTCAGAAGTACCGAATCGGATTAGAGAAAAAAGTTGAAACATAGCCACAATAAACGGTAAGCGTAAGATAGGGTTCCATCGTCAGAAAACAAAACACAAAAAACTGAAAATGATGGAACTCATAACAAAATAATTAGCGCAAAATAACTTAAAACAAAACAATACATATGTCAGAATAACAGCACATCATCAATCGCGGTAGGAAAGTTTGGCATCATGACCAAACGTTTCGGTTCGGACATAGTTCATGAGGATCAATTTAGTCAAAAGTCAACAACTCGGTAAATAGATTAACCTAGTCGTTTCATCGCAGGTGAAGGCATATTCGGGTAGAATGGGTTTTAAATTAAAATCTGAATCAGTCTAGAAATTAAAATCCACTCACAGACTGAGTAAGTGAGAGCATGAACAAAAATGAGATAACAACCATTCAAGTACTGCTCCACATCCAGATGTACTCAGCGCTGACAGCTTACGCGTGAAGGTATATTTCAGAAAATGCGACATAAATTTTTATAGCTGAGTGAAAAGTAAATAACTTTAGGCGGAACTTCTGAAGAAAATAAGTCCAAAATATCGTCAACTGCTAAAAATGGCGGAAATCGATCGAAATGGATGATCAAAAAGTACCGCTCAGTACCAAAGAAAAGTTAATCTGCAAGTGTAAAAAGCCTTCATCGCAAAAGAAATATGGACGCTTTCGAGCTAAATGTTTGAAACCCAGAAAATACTTTTCAAATGATCCACTGTGTGTGTATGACAAAGACATCCATTTCAAAATTTCCACTTGATAAGAAGTGGATGGTAAATGAATTTGATCCACAACAGATACAAAAAGAGAAAATAGAAACACTGAACTAAATCACATCACAAACTAATGGGAACACAATAAAGTCACAAGCATTCATTCTAATTCACAGAACAAATGATGCAATAAATATGGGTTCACGATCTCACTTCGTCTCTCTGTCATCATTATATAAGTATACAAAAATAATCATCTTCATGAAAGGAGACTGTAGTACACCCGTGGTCCGTGCTGATGTCTAGCTACCATACAACCGTGAACAATAGATCAAGCCGTAGCCAACAAAATAGGAGAGAAAGGATTGTGAAAG
Organism: Paragonimus heterotremus; assembly: GCA_013368495.1. Classification (NCBI taxonomy): domain Eukaryota; kingdom Metazoa; phylum Platyhelminthes; class Trematoda; order Plagiorchiida; family Troglotrematidae; genus Paragonimus; species Paragonimus heterotremus. The sequence continues at coordinate 123,776 of LUCH01000457.1, forward strand.
AAGAGCGATGGGACCTAAATACTAGTTTAAAAAAATGCCAAAACAAACATTTGGCATCAAAGTGCCCACCTACACATTGTGAACAAACAAATGAGCGATAACTGAAAGAAAGACATTATCAGCAAGACAGCTTCTGTATCTTTTTCACTGTCTCACATCAGTAGATGTATTTTATCGCATAGATAACTCGGTCAAACAACAGCAGCTTTCACACTAGAGTTCGACCGATTGATAGATCACCTGAAGTTTACAGCCACCGACTCCGTGAGTCACGAGAGCTCTAACCCAGAAGGCAAATCCGAACTACAATGATGAACGTATTGGTGAATAATTACATGTCCATACGCTTGGTCACCATCTGTTCACCTCGCACCATAGGCCAGTCGGTTACAGCACACGCTACGGGTGCCAGGCGTGGCAAACGACTATCTGGCATTTTCAATAAATCGTCCACTCATGAAATTTTACGCAAACTTAAAGGTCAGGCAAAGAAACACCCTCGACAGTCATTATCAAATACCTGCTTTGTAACTACATCGTTGTTTACAGGTTGACGCCACCCGATGTCAGTGATCGAATGCAGATATCGATGGTCAAAAATATGCAGACGGTCCACGTCATCAATCTTGAGTGTCCAAGTTTCGCAGGAGTAAAGCCCTAAAGGTCGACAGATATACTCAATCCTTAAACCTCACAGAGAGACTTTTATGTCGCTAGAAGTGTCCAGAATAACCAATAAAGCCCAAGCCTTTCAACTCATTCCCTACACCTCCGCCACCGCCGCCCCTGATGCAGCTTCCCAAATAAACGAACCGGACAACCTCCATAACTTCATTATTCAACATTAAATGTACGTACTCATCACAGTCTTGCAAACAAACAACCGACCTACAAGTGAAATTAAGACGTCACTAGCAACACAGCTTCATTACGTCTCTCACATCCCCACGTCAATAAATGCACTCACTTCACAGAAAACTTGGACAAACAACAACATTCACGCCAATGAGCTCAATTAGCCACCATCTCACCTAATGTCCGACGTCTAACAAATCCAAGAACTTCCCTGAGATCCAATGTTTGTTTAACTTACGAAACACGATGCCGCATGCTACAATACTTGCTTCATGAACGGCCTATGGGATTTGAGTCCAGCGGCTATTACCATCTTCGAGGTAAGTACTGCTAAACTTACATTCTAGGCTAGTTTGGTATTTATGCTTTACCGGCGATATAACCAGTATCAAAACAACCAGCAGTTGTGATCGGTGATGTCTTTGCCTAATAAAAGTAACAACAACGTGCCAACACATGATCTGAATCTGAGTACGTGTCCTTATAAGAACAACAGCTATGAACGAAGCCCCGTGACCTGTAAATAACGGTTATATGGTCTCTCTGAGATCAGGTCGTAACCAGAGTAGGACGAAAAGAAAGCCAGTGAGACGCTCAACAGTTAAAAATAGCCCACACTCGACACACAGCAGAAACAGCCATCTGCCGTTCTACAAACGATATGATATCAGCCCAACTGTGTCACCTAAACGAGACTCGGCCTCACCAAGCTGATCAACCTGATCGTTCACATCTCCGGGCAGAATAATTATAGCAGAGCGAAGCATTATTCTTAGGACAGTGGCCAGGTCCGCTACGATGATCACCAATAAGAACGAGGAAAATCGGTCGGTCTAGGCAGGTGGATTTTGTGAAGAGAAATCATTTTTATTTATATTCTATCTGTACGTGACTGTATTTCGCAAGATGCCTCTGGAAACTGGTAGTTCGCCCGTTTTTCTCATTACTTAGGCGTATTACGTAAAAGTCAGATGTGTATAGCCTGATCGTTGACTATCCCGACATTACAACCCAACTAAACTAGAGGTCCACGTTAGTTTACGATAGAATTTATATCAGCCACTCCGTCAACCGAATTTCCCACGCAACTGCAATGTCCTCATCTCCTTTGACCGTATGAATTTCATGGTATTTTCCACTAGTCGTTACATGCTGTCAACATTATTCAAAAGTCTTAATAGACCAGCTGGACACCTGTACATTGCATGCATCAGGAATCTTTTAGATCACTGGGCATGCATCCGTGTGAGTGCGGAGAACTTCTTTCGCTCCGAACCCTGAATTCTACTGGTTTTCTGATTCTCAATTCTATTATAAAGCACTCGATACGTGTTTTGCTGGTTCTCCGGCTGATGATTATATACCATGAGTGCGTTTCGCTCTGTTGCAGGCAAACAAGTTCCTTTTACTGTTCCGACTTCGGTGGTTTCCGTCATTTCGACCCGACTACATACAATTGATAAGGCAGAACAGCGTGGCAGCCAGCGTGAATAAATGACCGAGTCACGAGATCACAAACTGTGATTAGTCCACGCAAATTAAGATGGAATAAAAAAACGGTTTGTCATTTGCATGAGTCAACACATTGTCTTATTCAAAGCTTGATAAAAAATGGGGCGCGAAAATTTAAGTTTGTCAGCCACATACCCGGGACAAACAAGCGATAACGGACACACCCTAAGAGCAGATAACACCCATTTTAATTCAGCATTATTTGAAATGACCTAATTTAGAATTATGACTATCATGAAATGGCCAGCAGCGTGGCAAGACTCGAGAAATAGTAACGAGCCTGAGGCAAATTGCAGTAAGGGTGGTCTTTTTTGGAGTACTGCACATTTAAGTAGGTGGTTGTGTATTTCATAGAATTTGGCTATCTTATACACAGGGGTTCAGTGTATGAGTGACCTTCATATGAGGACTTATTATAGAAGCCCGTTGTAGTATTATGAAGGTGATTTACCAACTTTTACAACTCACATGGTCATCCGATTTCTTTTATGTTTACGAGAACCAATCAGAAGCTACGTGACTCTATCGACTAACTGTTAAATCACTCAGAATACAGATACGCAGGCAGAGGATAACAAACGCACACATCACTTCGGAACAAACTAAAGGCATGTTTAGAACAGTCAGGTGTTTTTGGACCATATATATATATATATATATATATATATATATATATAATAGTACTGAAGCTACGACTTGGAAGTTATCAAACTAGTCGATTGGAACTGAAAACCTGAGTTGATAATTACGCGGCACCAGTGAATCAAATTCAACCTGATCAGACAATTTATTGACAGTATCGGCAAGGTTCCATTCCCTACGTACAGGTAATGTGATATCATTGATATGATCAGGCGTAGCAACTGGAATTGTGTGTATAGCCAGTTTGATTATTGGAACCGGATGACAGCCAATCTGGTACATCCCACAAATATTAGCCAAAATGCCAAGGGAAAGTACAAAAGAGAGAAGAAAAATAGATAACACTAATTCCGAATTGACTTCAATAGATTACCAACAATTTATTCAAAAATATAAAACCCACATGCCTGGTTGTCTTCCCTGGGAAGAATGATTCACTCAGTCACATTACAATGAAATGATTGATCAAGAAGCTAAGAAACAAGTCAGTTTTCAAAAAGTCCGAATGTTACTAACATTATTTGTGAATGTTCAGCTTTTTGGAATTTGCCAAAAGCTTACAACGCTTATCCACACATTCGAATCTGTGGTGGACAGTACTGTGAGAGTAAAGCTTGACAAAACATGCGTAAAGGTTTACGTTTCAAAAATAATAAACACCACCGGAAGAGAAAATACAACTGAGATAAACTGGAATATAACTCAGGGAAGAAACAAACACACTTCAATGGGCGATTAAGACTTTCCAACGTTGGCGTTAGAGGCAATGCACCATTACAAATTTAAAGCAGTTTTGTACCTGTAGGAAATTAAATATGGCCAAAATTTATATGTAAGGTCTTCTGAAAAGGAAGCGCAAAATATCATGAACTCAAAGCATCCGTACAAAAGGTATGTAGATGATATATTTGTGATTCCTGAACCAAACAGTTAGACTGAGTCTACGTGTAAGCATATCAACAGCTGGAATCAGAAAAGACAATCAGTTGTCATTTTTGTATGTTCAATTAGTCGGGCATGAAGATGGCCTTTTGCATAGAGATATCCAACGAAAACAGATGTGAACTGTTCAACTATTACACTTCGAATATTCTGCACTAGTTACATACAAGCGTGGACCTATGTGAACATAAAGCCACACAGTTTGTAAAATCTGTTCAAATGAAAGTATACTCGAAGAGCTCAAGTTCATCAGGCAAATTCTCATTCACCATAATTACTCCGCACGTTTTGACGAAAGGTAAAGATAACCAATCGACTGCACATTCGAGCCTCGGAGCACATTCTAAAATGACTTCTGAATGCCAGAACTGGAATAGCTAAGAGTGTTATAAAAAAAAATACATTTGCTCGAAACTATCCACACAACGAGTCCCTTGAATGCTTTCTGTGTTGTTTGTAAGACTGTAAACAAAAGATGTTCTAGTTTTCTTCCGAGAGGTTAACCATGCACCTTAAGAAACCATCTTTATCTGTCCATGGCAATGAACTTAACAATACCCTAGTAATCCATTGTAAAGGAGACCAGTAAGTAATTATATTTCCATTTTTAATCCTTTGTCTTTCCAGTGTCGAAATCGTGTTATTTTCTACACTTTCTTTTGAATTCATATCAACCTTGTATTTAGTTTGCCTAGATAAATCTAACATGTTTCGATTGACTGCGTTCTATTCATTTCATTCGCTGGTTGATCAGTGTACGCATGACATTTGAATCGCTTGCCCATCTGTCTATCATCAATCCACATCCCTAGTTGATTACCTATCTTGTTTCTTTGTACACTGAAAGATTTCAAATATTCAGATGTAACACGCACGTCCCCAGAATCGAACCATCATTGCTGACAAGACAAACTCTACCATGTTGATTGTGCGCACTCACTCCTTTATCCATTCGGTTATCAGTTCGTGTGTGTGGCTGACGAGAACGGAGGAAATGTTGCTTCAGCATACATCTTGCATAACAACTTTGGCTTAATTCACTTCAAATTTGCCCGGATGCCCACGCTACTTGAAGACCAGGACTACCGTCACAAACGTGGGCATCCAGTCTTCATTCGAAGTCAGCTACTGACATCCTTGCCATAACACATTCAGGCAGGGTCTCCCAGATTTCACAAGCTTTGACGCTCACTTACATGTGCCTATTTCGGAGGACTCACGTGATGTTGCAGCTTCAGCTAGTGACCGTGAAAGAAGTCATTCAATCAGGTTGAAAATGGGGATGAACTTTATGGGGAATTGTGACTGAGGTGATATCTTACAGATTAAGACAAAGTCGCCTCTGGTGTGTCGATAGTACATGGAAAATTGACCAAATTTAAGTAACCTGCAGTCCCACGCTAATTCTCTCGGTCACAAGATATAGTCAAGAAATCTGAACAGTCAGCTACAGGTGACGGATACCCATTAAGTTCCTCACCGTGAAACACTTTCAACAAACTGGAATTTAAATAAACACCTTTCACAGCCAGGGATGAAAAATCCGTGTGAGATACTTTCAAAATCAGTTTTCATTGGTGGCAAAATATCACTTCGTACGCGTTTGACGTCCGAGAACACAGAAAATTGCACCAGCATACCTGAACCTCATTTTGTATAGCGTTTTTTCCCTGCTCATTCATTACAATCAAACAACAAATATCATCCATTAGCTGTTCGATGATAACAATTGGCTAAGCTGAGCAAAGGGTATATCTTGTTGGCAAGTTCTATCGAACATGGAAACATTTAAATAAGTTAAAATAATTCCCAGGTTAATCGATTAATATAACACGACACTCATACTATACTTATCTGAAATCGTTACAAAGAAGAGCAATTGAGTCAGCTCTTTATGTGACAGGAAGCTAAACTGCCATACACTAGACCATACCCACCATGTGTCATCCATACGTCAAATGATTCGGACATGAGTCGCTCCACTGATCTACCTCAAGACTAATGCACACCGGACAGTTAGTCAGTCTATTCAGACCTGATGAGTTAAAACAATACTAAACTCAGTAGAAAGAAGCGAAACTATAAACGAACGCCAAGATATATGAACATCACTTCAAACTGTATCAACATATTGTGAATAGTTTAGAAGAGTTTTACTGGAAGCAGCCAAAAACACACAAACGCAATCAGACAAATGCAAAAAGCCCTATCGTGAGCTAAATGTGTGGTATTGATGGTACACATGCCAAACGTTTGGCAGAAAGCACTAGAAACGAAAAAGATGAAGTTCAGCTTGACTAAACCTGCCAGGAAGTTGTCACGTTTTCACTAGAGGTGTTACAGCATCAGGGTATTGGATGTCGGTAACTGGTACAGTGAATTCGGGCCGCCACAGTTTGCACTTTCTTCAGTTAAATTCCAATGAGAAAATAGAATAGTCTCAGCGTTTCCAAATCCATCGTCACCATGACAACAAACATATCACCATACTGTTGTAAAGCACTCGATGCGAATGGTTTCCGCATTGCAATGATTGCATGGGTAAATTTCTGAGGTGGATCTCTTTAGCCACACTTTTTAAACAATGTCATAAAACGGAAATGTTGGGAGTGAAATTTGGACGCACGTGGTTACGTGACTACGGCAAAAATGCGCGAATTTAAAAACTGGGCAACTGTGATAACTACAAATGTGTGATATTATAAAAGAGCGGTGGGTCCGTCCAGTACTGAACGAGAAACAGCGTGCAGGAGACAATTGAAATGTTTACAAATAATAAAACAATAAGTTAGCGATTGACTGTTCAGCGTAGTAAGTTAGCTGTTTGCTAATTTTGTACCGTACAAAATTATGGGGAATGGGAACGCAACTGAAAACTATACATTTGAGCATATAATAACAGTATAATTGTATAGCCAGGTTGGCATATGAATTGCAATCTAAATGCTACACTCGGCGAACAACCGAATGTCGTATAAAGGTCGATTTTGTTTTAATTGTGCGATTAGCTTCCATTTTACCGAAATTGACTGTAAGTTAGAATCAGTTAGGGCTTACATATTCGGAGATCACAAAGTTAACTCAGTATCAGTTGAAGTGACTGTTACCAACAGCAAAAATCATCGTCATCAAAATCTATCATTCACGTCTACACACATCTATCACCTTCCGACAACTATGACAGACGCACATGTGCCACCAATAACACCTCCCTTCAGTGGGATATGGTCTATCCCATTCTAAAGGACACTTACATGACTACGTGACGTGTACTTGTTTTCATATATAAATAACGCACACTTTATGCAACTGTAAACGCTTGCTGAAAGTGAATAAAGTCAAATGTCTGCAAACTTCGTTTATAACCACACAATTAAGTATGGGGACCTCAGGAGTTATAACCATAGCTTGTATCTGAGGCGATATCTAGTCACCGATTGACCCATACTGTCCACATACTGCAGTACCGTTCAACCCAGTGCCACCACTCAAGAAACCTTGGATCAGGTTGATAATGTCGAGCGAAAAGTAAGCAATGGCTTGGCAACAGGATGTGATATAACTGACGTTCGGGCTAACTTCTGTCAAATCGATGTACTTAGCTGAATGGGGACCTACGGGAACACTACATCCACGATTGAAGGAGAGGTCAAATATGGCGCAGAAACGTAATCAATTGCGACAAAGTGGAGAGTTTCTGAAAAACCAGACTATCGACTCCCACTCTCCCGTCTGTAATAAAGTACCTCGATGTTTACACCTCTACTGAACAATGCAGTAACTATAACAAAATGATGTATACGATGATAAATTGTTTTAGCAGAGAAAAAACCAACATAAACGCTGATAATCTTTAGGATCTAATTTGCACATCTCGAAGGAAAGACAGCTACAAAGGAACACAATTCCAGGTCGATAACTCACTTTCGATTGCAGCATACTCGGATATCCTAGTGTAGTTGACCAAAGCAGCTTGCTCCAAACACCGTCGAATCACTTCACGAACCTCTTCAGCTGACGCTGGCGCACCGGAATCTTTCATCAAAACCTGTGTATGAAGAAAGAGGAAGCATCAGTCACACCACTGTTGAAATCTAGCCCAAAGATTGCAAAGAATAACATCGAGCATACCGATTATACACCGAATACCACACAAATGAGCATGTAACAAAGTACTGCTTCGAGAAGGTTGGAGAAAACCGCTGATACTTCGAAGTCTGCTGCAGATCAATTACTCGATAATTGGGTATCGTGTCTATGAAACAAACATGTCTGAACAACCCTTCACCAGCTAACGAACGGCAAATACACGTTTATTTTAAAGTATATTCGTTCCGACGGGGTTCGTATAAAACGGAGTGCGTAAGCAGTAAGTCCATGAATGCGTGGGAATGGTTAACATTTTATACAATTAAAACGTCATCATCATAGACAACAAAACATCAGTGGTTCACACCGATGCTTGATTTCTCACCACCATCAAAACGGGTACCAGTCTCGAAAGGATAAACATGTCTCCAATACTCCCACAATCTCGATTACACTGACACTTTCGTAAACACGTACGAACGTTTAATTATATATGACGCTTATTTTCACGTAAACACTCTACAATCGGTGTCAGTTTTATCCAAATAAAGCTCCAATCGGTAACCTCTATGTTACGAGTCAAGTCTTTAATCCACCCGCCCTGGTCACGGTATCAATGAAGCAAAAAGTCGTCTAACAAAACATGATTTCTACCGTCCACTTCGCACGTTCCCGTGCCGCGCGCGCATTCCCGTTCATGAGCCAGAATTCTAGTCCACAACGCAGCGAGCCTTTCATTTCAACGTCCTGTGAACTTCTCTGTTTGAATGACTTTTTTGTCGCTAATCTTCACTTGTCCGTCAAACCGGTTTCATTCAGTGATCACCTGTTCGATCCCTCCTATTGTCCATGATCTAAACCTATACGGAATTTGACCGTATCAGACATCTACGTTGAGATATTCCACGGATTTAAAGAATTCCGTCTCACGGCTGGTCACCCACAACACCATGAACATCGCTTATGGTGGTGAGGTTCAGTATACTTGTTCATCAATGTCATAAACCGTTGCCGTCATAAGCGATGCTCTTAAAATCGACGGTCAGGTAGATAACACCTTCAATTCGCAACACATAATTGTTCCGTTCAAATCTTGTTTATACGCTAACAAGCCCTAATAGAGTAAGGGTTTTGACAGTGAGCATCATGCAAATTATACATTTGTCGCTCTGAATCCTTGTGACTGAAGTGAGCGCAAACTGGTGAACCTGATGGAAACCTCGTTCATCTAGACTAAACGTGGTATGAACCAGTTTTACATGCTACGCATCGACATATCAGACTGCTACCTCGAATACTGTTTGCATAGAATAACAATGACAATATTACTAAGCCAAGTAACAGGACGTTGGCAAGTCAACCAGACAGTACGGGGAACAAACGGACACCAACAACACTGTCAACATTTTTCGATGGCAAAATATTGACATTCACAGTGGATTCTACTGGTATAAATCTTGACAACCAAAAAACAGTAGGCGTCTCATAGTAACAGAGCACGTGATGTCACTGGAGATCCTTGTAGTTCGAATGCTGTGTTAACTGACACACGGGGTACAACTATGAAAACAATAAATTGACCGCTGTATTTAACAGAACACTGTAAATAGCTTCCGAAGCCTCACGAGTAAATAACACGTGCATCTGCCCAAGTTATGGAAGGACACGATAACCATCTGTTCATAGTATTAATCGGATGGTGGTACACAATTGGCCACTTCGAATCAATCGGAATAGGAAAGAGCGAGTTCATACAAACTGTGAGTCTTCCATGGTGACCATCGACCAACTTAGTAAGCCCGAAGTCTGCGCATAACGTTATTTTGGTAATGTGAATGATGATATTTATTTTCTAAACATGGATCGTGGACTGGAATATAAATTCATTAAAATAAGTAGGTAAATGCTTTTTTATGCCTCAGGCCAAAGTCTGTCTTAGCAAGCACATTCCCCAAATCACAGATGCATAAATGAGCAATCCATCGGTTGTATTAGAAAGCTCAAGAACTACAACGATGATTGGCTTCACCTGCATTACATAGCAACAAAACAACTAGGGGACAACAGAAAGACAGTGAATATAGACACTCACGCGCTCTAATAAACCCAAAGTGAGTTTAAGTGCCCCTTCTGGACGACCAAAAGGGAAATAGTAGCGAAACTCGGTAATTTGCTTCTCCAGTAGGGCGTACAAACGCTGTCGAATATCCAGAAACATCTCGCGTTCTTCATGCAAAACTGTACGTACACTTGAATCTTGGCTGAATTAAGGGCGGATGAAAAATGTTGGGGTGTGTCTAGGTTAGTGAAACAGAACTGCTCGGGTGTATTGATGACAATCTTACGCACGGAAAGACTGTGAATTTAGACTGGACTTTGTGACAAGAGTAATTGTGCGATTCAATGATATACACCTCACTCGTTTGTCTACCAGACAATAGTCGTCACATATATCTCAGAGTACGATAAATTTCTACAAATCCTCGTTTCCCACCACCTGCCGCGATTGATCTGACACGTATGGCAGTCCTATATTCTTGACTGACGGTTCCGTACAGAATATCGATCATTATTTTGTCGACCAATCTACGTTTCCGGTAATCAAGGGCAATTTTAATGATAACTGGGAAGGAAGAAAGTGATAAACTCGTACACATAACTGGTTCGATCGTGCCAATAACTAGGCAAACAACGAAGAACGAGAGAATTGACTAGAGTGGCAAATTTCACAATAAAAAATGACGCTCAATTTTTGTAACTAAAAAAACAACGAATATAAAACATGGTATGCTTGAGCAAACAATGGCAAACAGTGAACAGGTGATTGTTCAAAATCGCGTTCTGATCAAAACCAGGAGAAAACTATACACATGCACACACGCATCATTAGCTCGGAGGTCTTTGCTGATCGGTTGCAGAAATAAGTGGGCCAGTTAAGGAAAGCAAACACACTTAAATGGGACTGGCCGTTGGCAGAATATGTTATTAGGGATCAGTGAGCCGGAAATCGGTTTGACAACAACAGGATCAATGACTGTGACCCGTTTATAAGACATTTGGGTTGCAAGTGTGTGAGAAACGCTGATATGTCGTCCAGCGGCATTCTCGATAACTTAGAGTCATAGAAAAAACGTGTGGTTTATCACGACGTGGTTTACTATGATTGTGGGTTGTACCACGGAAGCAGAATGAGTCCAGCAATCTTAAAGAGAACCTGCATAGCATGAAGGCGTAAATTTTTAGTTGTAGAAAATATGCTTATTGACAGGGCTGAACAATTAACGCCAATAATGGAAGCAACAAGCGCGTGTTAACGCTTAACTGTGGAATGTATATGATAAGTAGCCACAGTTAATTTACGGAAGAAAAGAAAATCATGGAACTTTAAATCTTACTAAAAAAACAACGTGGTTGTCATCACCGTCATCAGTGGTTCTCATTGATGCTTAC